>VZTT01065995.1:64892-90181 GCA_013400855.1 Buphagus erythrorhynchus
CAGGGTTGGGAAAGAATGATGATGATTCATAGGGATGAACAGAGCCCTTCACACTTTGAAAGAATACTGCTTCCAGTTTGGTTAATCTTCTCAGAAGGTCTGACTTCTCAGAACATCCCACTTCACTGAGGTGGAGCAAGTACTTTGTGTGTAGGAGGAATAGGGAAATGCAAAGAGATCACAGAACCATCTGGGTCAGAAAAGACCTTTAAGGTCATCAAGTCCAAGCATTAAACCAGCACTGTCAAGTCCACCACTAACTCATGTCCCTGTGTGCCACATCTAAACATCTTTTAACACCTCCAGCATAGTGACTCAACCACCCAGTCAGTCAAGATGAACAAAGCTTCACCCGAGCTTTCACACCTAAACTGCAGGATTAAGAAATCCCTCCCCTAAATGACTCCCAGTATTAAGTATCATAGAAGGATAACAGAGGGCTGAAAAAACAAGCAAGGATTATCTTTTGTAAATCCAGAACCAGAGCAAATGGAATGCCATAAAGAATAAAAGAAAAATGTTTTTCTTTAAGTTTTTGTGACTCTACAATTTGTGAAAACCATTTGAAAGGAGTTCAGAAGGTGAAAACAAGAATGAAAATGCTAGGAGAGTACGCCTCAGTCTATTTTGTCCCCGTTTTGCCTCAGGACAATACTTCCTTTCTCCTCAGTACATAAGTCTCCTTGCTATTTCCATGCAAATATAGCAGTTATAACTCTATATATTTAACAGCAGCTTTCTGCAATGCTAGACAAAACCAGAAATTATTTTTCTATTTGCAAACAGCAAACAATAGGTCTCAATTTCTATTGTTAGACATATCTACTTATCCAACAAATTTATAAAAATTGCTAAATATTTTTGTGCCTTGAAATACATTTCCTGTCTAAAAATGTAGGTCTGCATCTCTCCCTTGTATAAAAATACCAACCACAGCACAGCATCAGCCTTTCTCCCAGTGCCACCGTGTTGCCATGGAAACTGGACCCGATTTCTACTGCCAACATAGGTTCCATGTAAGCAGGAAATGAGCTTAAGTAATATTTATATAATATGCAACAGAGAACATACATACAACATTTAGATTTCATTGGAGGCCTCCAGACTGGCTGAAGCAGCTTTAAGTATTCTCAGATTGTTTCTATCAGACATTCAAAGTGTATTTTTATTACCAGCCTCAAAAGCATAGCACAGGAAATGCACATATATGTGGAATTCAGTATATCCCTTTCTCCTTATTTTCACTCAAAAAGACAGATAAGCTCCATAATTCATAAGTAAATAAAATCATGTGGTTGTCAATTGTCCTCTGAAGAAACAATAAGTTAATTTATTCCTTAATTAAGAGTCTTACTCTCAAAAATGCATGATAGAGAACTATGAGGGCTATTTTTTGTAAGACAATCTGAAACAAAGGAAAGCCAACCTAACCTTCAGTATTCCCCTTCTTTTAATAGGCTGGCATGTCTTTTTCTTTCCCCCCACCCCCTTTAAAAAAAAATTCCTATAAAAATATTGCCATAAAAACACTGCCCCACAATTCTGATGGGGGTTTGGTGTTATTTTTTCCTCTGAATACAAGCTGTGTATGCCCACAATCATAGGAGGGACTCTGGAGATCATCTGGTCCAACATCCTTGCTGCTCCAGCCAAACCACCTAGAGTCAGCTGTCCAGAACCATCTCCAGATGGCTTACTTGGAATATCTCCAAGGATGGAGATTCTACCACGTCTCTCATGGGCAACCAACCCATGATGGTGCTCAGCTTTCAGCACCAGGCATGAGATCAGACATGAGAGACACTCAAACCTCTAAACAGCAAACAATCCACTGAATGATGCTCAAAACACATTTTCAATACCAAAACAACTTTGTTAGGCAGCTTACTGTAAAATGATGGAACACAAAATACCTTTCAAGCAAACTTAAAGGGGGGGTAAATGATGCAGAGACTTTCACATAGAAGAAAAAAACAAAGTCTAATTTCCCTCACTTCTCTTAGACTCTCTCAGAACACTTTTTCAAGGGTAACATGTTTTGAAAAGAACTACTGGTCTTAAGCAATTTTTTTTTTGTCTGGAAGAATTTCTTACTAGAAATATTAGAGTGGGAGATACAGAGGCTACATGAATTCTATATGTGCAGACAATCTCAAGAAGACTCAAAAGCTGACTAAAAACCTTCATCTGCACAATCAGAAATGTAACTTTTACTTCAAGCAGATAGTTCTTCCCTGTATCATAAAGCCAATACCCAAAATCTATTAGTATTATTATTAGAGTCAAGTCTTACCCTCTTTCTCAGCTATACAGCCTTGCTTCCAAACAAAATACTTTAAAGTAGCAAAGATTAACTGGAATGAATTATCTTGAGAGCAGAAATCCCATATAAAGGAGCAGACGCAAGAACTTGAGCACAATGATATTAGAAAGGCTATTCTAGGTCAGTTCAGTGATCCATACAGACCAATAAACTATATTTAGAAAAACAGCTACATGCAGATGTCAAAGGAACAGCATAAGAGCGAACAGGGATCCTTCCCATAAACAGTTCTGTGTTCTCCAGAAAATGGCAGCTCAGAGGCCACCAGACGGGATTCATGTGTATTTAGTAACTCCCACCTGATGTTTACTCCATAAATCTATCCACCTCCCCTCTGAGCAAATGGAAACTTCTAACATCCGTCTCATATGGCATGGCATGAAATGCCAGAGCATACTTACACCTTTTCCAAAAGATCATCACCTCGTGTTTGTTCTGTAGCTGCCATCTCATAGCTTCAACTGATACCCTCTGATTCTTGTCCTCAAAGCCTGTGAACATCATTCTGCAGTCACCTTCTTCCTGGCACACAATTTTAGAGACATCTACTGTACACCCTCTGCCATCTGTTTGTCAGCCTTGAAGATTCCTACTCAATTTTGTCTCTCCTCACAGGAAAGCTGCTCTACAATTCAAGATCCTACCTTTCACTCTTCCCTGAACCCTGCCATGCTGTACTCTTTGTACACAATATTCCATAGGCAGTGTGTGGAGGGCGTATATTTTGGTATAATGACATTTTCTACCATGTTGTCTCCTCCTTTATTTCTAATCATGTATTTGCCTCTTTTTATCACTACTGACCACAAAGCTGATGCTTTTATGAAGCATCTATTTAAACAGCAGTTCCCCAAATAATGATTATCACCTCAGAATCTTCTATTTTATATGAAAAGTTATGATTATTTTGAAGTCTGCATTGCTTCAACATTTATTAGGCTGAATTTAATTTGCCATTTTGACATCCAAAATGCTGGTATTGAGTATAGTGAACTGAGCCTGATGTAGCTTTTTTGACCAAGATCCACCAAGATAAAATGGAAGAGAAAAAATGCATGTACTTCCATTACAAAATATAATCAAAGTAAGTTTCTTTGTATCTTTGGGAAAACAAAGATTTGATTGGTTTTTTCTTTGTTTCTAACATCCTAGGTCTACAACTGGCTCATGTAACTGTGACTCCCCAGAACTCTATTTATTTTCTAATAAGAGTGTGATTATAGTATGTTATTAGATCTTTAAATAGAAGTAGATTAATCAGTAGCTCTACAAGGAAATGACATTTCCTTTTAAAATATCATTTTACATAAAAATAATTATATATCTCATGAATTTTAAATAAATGAGATTCTAGAATTGTTAAGAGACCTGAAATTAAAAATATTTACCAAAGTCATACACAAAGACTACTGCTCTGCTTTAGTTAATATTGGATAGCCCCACAAAACAAATAATGCAAAATAATGCACAGAAGACATTCTCTAAAGTAATTTTAACTCTGATTCAAATATACTACCCAAGTGTCATCTCTCTTGAAAGGAACATATGCAATTTATAATGTAACATGGGACTTCAAAATAGTTATCTCTAAACTTGAATTTCTATGGATGTGATGAAATAATTGTCATTGACAGGAAGAAACAACACTAAATACTAGGTAGTACAGACTAAATTAGAAAATAATAGTGTTCATAACTGCAATTCTGAAGCCATATGCTAGGAAGATAAAATGTACCTGCCTAATTTAGAAAGGTGAGAAGACTATAAGCTAGAACTTAGAAACCTAGTTGACTTCAACTGTCTACAGCAATGGCAAAAAAAGGTGCAATTTACACATTAGGTAACTAGTAAAAATAGGTATTTAATTTCAGATGAATGAGTGCTATGTTAATAAATGAATAAGCTTTGTTAAAAATAATTTTCCTCTTTATGAGATTATAACAATTGAGAGATAGGGTTGCTTAAATTCCAGTGGTAACTGTTTACACTCCCAGAATATTAATAAAATGAACCAAACATGCCACAAAATTAAGTTTCAATCAGAAAAACTATACTTCGCTGAAAACAGCTGCACTAAAAATCCTAGTGACAATGGGTAAAGATAATTGAGAACAATTTTAAAATCAATCGTTCAGGCTTCATTGTTAGCTATCTGCAGAAGCAAAAAATCAGTATAGCCAGGCAATGCCAAGCTTACAGCAGATTTTGGCTTAGCAGTCTAGAGAATATAGCAGATTCTTCAAGCTAATTTGTAAGTATTATTAATACTAATTTATAAATTAGTAGAAGTCTTCCACGTTTTTGTAGCAAGGCAATATATTGAAAATTTGTCTAAGTTTTGCAGTGTAGTATGGTTTAATTTTACTTCATTATTACAATCGCAAAGAAACCTGGACTTTATAATGCTATTTATTATTTTTCAGGTGATCGTAATATATCCAAATAAAGTTCCTACAAAACTGTAGCAAGCTGCAACTTAATCCAATAACATAAAAAAGTTATTTTCCCTTCAGCTATTTCTGTACAAATTGCTATTCTCAGAGATGCCTGTTATTTACCTATGTCTATCATTAAATAAGAAATAAGAAATCTTTATGAATCATTAAGATCTATAAAAATGAATAATGAATCAATTCTAGTTTGAAAGCAGCTGCTACTTCGTGCAAATAAGAACTCCAATACCAGAGTGATCTTTGTTCACAGAGTCTGAACATTCAGCACATTCTCAGCTGTACCTTCCACAAAAGGTGTACACTTTTCCAATGCACATGAACAATATACACATTTGTCAGTACTGTGAGGAATTTTAAGATTAACTGGGCAAAAGAGTAAGATCATTGTAATAAATACAACTAAATGGATAGGAATGAACCCTTAAATGAAAACTGCTTTTTAAATATAAAATACTAGTTTGCACTTAAAATTCATTGTAAACCTCAGGAAGTTTGCTCTAACTTGCTTAAATCTTTTTTTTCTGTCAGATCCCACTGAAAAAAGTACCACACTACCTAAGTGCTAACACACAATTACATGTATTTGAAATTGTTTCAAAAGATATTGCCTAATAATCAATAACCAAAAGCAAAACTGTTATAATAAAGTGGGTTTTAAGACCCATGGATATTTGATGTTTGGGTTTTTTTTTTTTCAACCTGTAGAATAAAATACCAGTCTAAGCTAGGACAAAGATAGGTGAAGGAGTATTTCCCTGCTGATATTCAAGGTTTTGCTCACTCCAGCCTCTCCACACAGAGCCTTCAGCTGACCCAGCCCAGCAAGAGCAGAAAACAGCCATAAGATATAAACAGGAAGATACATTCATCTATTTCCTGTAAATTTTCTGACTCTGCTAAATGTTTAGCTCAATTAGAGGAAAACAGATGTCCGAAATGTGACTTAACTCACGTTTTCTTGCCTGGTTTTGAACAGTGTCTGGAACTGCAGGTACCACAGCCTCCACTAAAACAAAAGTGGTTGGTTCAAGAGTGGAGATCACAGCAAGAGGAGTGTGTAGGTACAAAGATTTTACTTCAGTTGTGAGGCAAAAAAACCCTAAATGGTTTTGCCCATTCAGCCTCTGCTCCTCCTTTTTTGCCATTTATTTCAGGCATTTATCTCTGATAATTGTATTTAATATTCAGTTAAGTGATACACTATCCCCATGAAAGTAAACCACAATCTTCTTCACAAAATGTCAGGAATAGACAAAAATTAAGCTCTCTCTCTCCCTTTTTGCTAAGGGCCTATAAAAAAATAATTTGAAAAACAGGGTCCTCAAAACCCTGGTATATAAAGGAAGGACCAGAATGCAGTAACCCTCTGGGTACTGCAATGAAATGAAAATTTCAAGAATACACACATACACAAGCAAAGGAACATGGATGCACAACACCAACACAGATGCCTCAAAAGATATGAAATTTTGAGAGTTTTTTTGAGATATTTTGAGGTTCTTTACCTTTAAAAAAATTAGATTTGATACACAGCCACCACACAATTTATAAGCTCTTGACGTATTTTAGCACAGCTCTGTCAGATACAACGAAAGCAAAAGGTAATCACACTGATTCTGCAGATTTTGTTCAGGTTGAGGGAATTCTCAGGAACCAGAAACAATGTGAGCAAAACTGCTGTTACAGTTTTTTAAAAAAATGGCAATAATTTGCATTGCAATCGATGTGCAGTGCAAAACATATGTGGACTCCACAGTGAAATAAACAATATTATTTGCTCCTTACAAAACAAATTTAGGATTTCAGAGTCACACAAATACTGGAGGATGAGGACCTTAGGAATCATAGTGTGAGACTATTCCAGACATTCTCTAAGAAACACAGAAAATTATCTGAAAACAGGTTTGAGGGAAATGCAAAGCTTTCAATTCTCTTTAGATTACCTGTTAATCGTATCTGGCTTAGGAAGGTTTTTCTTTTAAAACTCAAATGCAGCAGTCAGGCTGCATGTTTGTACAGGAATGGTTCAATAGGAAAAGGTAGAAATATTGGAAAACATAACTTGCTTGTTGCAGTGTTACTTCCATTGCTCTACTTACTGTTGTTTAATTCTTTTAGAGTTGGGGTTTTTTTAATTCTTTAGAGAAATGAGAATCAGGATGCATGTACTCTTAGTGCTACATGTGACTAGACCTCAGAGAGCTCAAACTGCAGCATCCTGCTACTCATATATGCACTGTAAACTGAGTTCATCACCTGAAAGGCAGCTGCAGACTGCCCTGTCTCCATTCCCAGGGGTGGAGGAGCCAGGACAGAAACAAGTGAAGGGGTAGGGCCTGAAAAGCCATAATTTTTTTTTAATATAGAAGAGATTATTGATGAGGCAACATAGCTGAAATGAATTGCTACATTTTGTTTTCCTCAGCTTCTGACAGTTCTGTAAGGCTAAATAACCAAGCATATGATTCCATGCCTAAAAAAGGCTTATGGATATAGATTTAAGAGAAATCTCTACAATACCAGCAATACACTGACATTTTGGGTTTTTAACTTAAATTACACTGCTCTTTGAAAGACACTGGAAGAAATTCACTAGCAATTCACTGCTGGAAAACATCAATTCTAAAAATGAACAGACCACCTAAACTGCTAAGACTCTTATTAAAACCCCCAGATTTACCAAGCAATCTACAAGCAAAGGTACTTGAAACAGGGCAGTTTTATTTAGCATTATTTATTTAATAAAGTCACAGGTCTGCCTGCTTCCTTCTTCTACCTGAGATCGAATAACAATTAGGAACTATGCCCAAATGACCCACAATAATTTGCTCAACTTAAAACTTCATAGAATTCTTTTAACTGTAAAATTGCATAAGCTTAAATAAAACTAGTAAATTCATCTTCTACAAGGTAAAAATTACTGTAAATAGAAGTAAAAGGGCATGTAGTGTTTGCATATGCTGCTGCACTAGTGACCACAAAGATTGGACAAACTCCTCTGCATGAAGTTAAATGCTTAAGGTCAAAATAAGAATGTGGCTATGAACAATGTGTTCTTCCATATTTTTCCTCTAAATCAAACTAATGAAAAATAAAATAACAAAAAAAGCAAGTAACTTAAAAAACCTATTTTCTTAGAAATACACTCTTGCAGGTCCCATTTTTACAGCTCAATAACCAGTTCAAACCAAAGGAGGCCATGTTTTGCAGAAACCAGCCGCCTAAAATAAACATGCAAAAGGACAGGAAAGTTCAGAAATTACTGCTGCAAGAGTGTATGAATAGAACAGCAAGTGACAGTTTTGGAAGTCTGCTTTCCAAACAGAAGAATCTGCCCTCAATTCTCCCAGGATAGGGCCTGTAGTTAAAATATATCTGAATACAGGGTCTAATCCACATTGAAAACTTACAGATGTGGGCACACACTTCTGCCATAACAGGCCATACATCAAAAACACTTAAATCTAACTCATAACACACACAGCTCTTAAACTGTTCTCTCTTTTACTCCTCACCTTAATCTACAAGAATTTGGAGACATTACAAATAATTATATAATTTTAAAAGGACAAGTTATCCTGAATGGTAGAATAAAAAAGCATTTAATGAAAACTTTAAAAGGACAGTCGAACATCAGAATGCAAAATAAAGACACTCAGCATTTTTAAGGGGGTTCAGTCTTCACCTGCAAGTGCACCATGGTGGTATTAAAACTGTAAAGGCCTAAAGACAAGAACAGTGACAATCTTTTATTAAACAGTTCTTGATACTGGGAATGAAAATCAGGTTAGTATTCAGGCTCAGAGTTGTTCAACCAGACTGACAGTGAGTTGGTCCTTGTTAGAGCTGAGGAAAAAGCTCTAAGCCCAAAGATATGTTCACTTTTTCTAAGTAAGTTAATCTAATAATAGCAAATGGTATTCTATAATTTTAAGTTTGCATTGCAAAGTTATTTCAGGAAACCACTCTCTTGCCTGTATCCGTCCAGACGATGGACAAAGCAATCACGCGCAGTTGTAACAACGATCCTTCTGCACAGAGACAACACAGAAACCTTCAGATAAAGGCTCACAGATCTGAATTCATTTCTCCAGGAGGTGCCTTTCAGCACTTCCTCAGTGTCAGCTGCTCCAGAACAACACCTCTGTGTTCCCTGCAGGAAGACCTCTCCAGCAGGCTGGCTGCCAGGCCCTCGGGCTCAGCTCCGTGTCCTGCTGCCCAGCACACCCAGCTCTCCGCAGGGCAAGCTCCTCTCCAGCACCGGGGCCCAGGAATTCGGGAAGAGCACAGTAAGTGTGAGAAGTGCCTGAGCAGGTGCACACTGAAGAGCACAGCCAGCTGCAGGCACAGCCACCCACCACAGCCTGCCTGGGGTGCACTCTGAAGGCACAGTAGGGGATGCTCAGCTCTCCAGAGTCCCCATCAAGTCTTGCCATTACACCTCCACCCATACAGTAAGGTCAGACCACTACAGATAATGGCAGCCTTATCAGCACAACCAGGGAGCTTTAGCAGAAAACTGGAGATGCTACCTTTGAACATAAAAAGCTGAGTGCTTTTGAAAGACCCACTGTTCATATTATGGATTCTTTGCCCTCTTAAATTACAGTATGAGGGGAGAGAAATTGCTGTGGTAGAGAAATATAACATAAAGGCATCCAATTCAGACTCTCATTTTATACTTAAGATTAAAAAAATGTTCTCGTAAGAAACAGGATCATTGTATTTCCTGGAGATGGGTACAATTACTGAATTTACACTTATACCAAAACAAGGCCTGGAGCTTAAGTCATTTGCCAAAATATTACACTCTCTCCAAAATCAAAGGAGTTCTTTTTAAATAAAACTGAGCATCACTGGCAAGGCCTGACAGTCAATGGGCTGATTAAGAAAGGAGGTTCTTTGTAACAACACTGTAGAACAGTCTATGTAAAAACTAGGCTAAAGATAACCTTGGATATTGTGAGAAAGTCTAGCAAAACAGAACAAATTAACTGTGTTTTTATGAGGATTTTTTTTCTCCCTTCTTTCAGCAGACCAGAGTCACACAATTTGCACAATACCCTAAATCCAAAGTCACGCCACTCGCCTTCAAAGTTGCAAATGGGTCTGGCTGAGTACAAACTTACTCTCCAGCACTGCTCATGAACTGTCATTCAGATTTTTTTAAAAATAAATTTAAAAATATGGACAAGTGGGTGTAATATTCAGGCAGCATGTGCTACACGTACACACTGGAGAAAGGGAACTCAGCTGTCGATAAGGCACTATTAACATCTATAAAAAATTTTCAGCTAAGCTTATAAAAATGCCTTTTCCTATTGCTACAAAAAAAGCAGTGGTATAACTTTTTTACATAAAGGTGATTTTCAGCACTTTAAAGCATTGCTAAAGCTCTGGACAAACACTGCATCACTGAAAATGGCTTGGAGCTTTCAGTAAATAAACTAGTGTGTGGGTGCAACCAAAAACTGTATGGCAGTACTATGGCTAACAGAGATTGAAGTTACTTGCAAGACTGTAGTCGCATTTCCGTGAGAGAGATTGAAACTAAGCTAGGAAATCAAAACAGAGATCTGAAACACACACAAGTGACAAGATGAATGTGATGTCAGCTACCATATGCAAGAATCAGAGAATGGAATTTGTACACCAGTTATGAAAACAGGAAAGCCATAGTTGAATCTACTTAGATTTAAAATGTATCCCATTCATCTGTAGGAACGGGCTATAGGGTAGCTTGAAATTTCTCAACTGCAACAGAAGCAAAAGCTTGAATTAAAACTAGAAGAGAACTTATAAAATTTTTAAATCTTCTTTTTTAAACCAAATTAAAATCAGGATTGCAGCCTAAAGCCATTAAGCCCTGAGGTTAATTCAGTAAATTTAGAAACAGAACACGACAGAAATTTTTCAAGAACTAGTACTCTTCTCGCAACAGAAAAATTCTGGCTTTGGTTCTCTTAAAGGAGAACTCCAAAACACTGTCATGACTTCATTAATTCTGTATGTATTTCCAGCCCTTCTGTTTCTATAAAATACATATAAAATGTATACCACACATATATAAAGCAACCTCAAAACCAGGTAAGTACTGAAAGGGCTTTTCCAGTTCTGTGTGCACCTCATGACCCTCCATCTATCTCACATATACTGTAGTTGCACTGCTATTGTAATCAATATTATCTTGCACCACTTAACAGTTTTTACTTAAAAAACACACACATGCCCCCTAAAATAGAACTACTTCAGAATACAGAAAGATGTAGGATTACATACCCTCCTTCTGCAAGTTCCTTACGAAGTCTGAAAACCTGCACATTCTCCTTTTGGAATTAAAATATTTTCCTTGCTTGTTCTTACTTTCAACATAAAACTACCATCTATGTTAGAAGATTCTGTAGGTGGTTAAAGAAATACTGTGATTATGACTTCAGAGATGATTAACCTGAGATTTAAGATGAGATGTGAGGTTTTATTCTGTTTTGTCCTTTCCACCTCAGTCTGCCTTGATAAGGATTCAACAACTCTGCCACTTTAATTAAAACAGTGAGAACTACTAATGCGTATCTGACTCATGCAAAACAGAGAATACACCAGACTAGAAATTTTATTTAAAAAAATGTAAAGAGCTGGATGAGTATCAAAAACATTTCTGAGAGTGGGAAGGGAACATTTTAGAACACCTTCATAACTTCTGTATACATTTCAAAACTAAGGTACAAGTTTATTTTTTCTTTATTCTGTATGTGGCATGTCCAAGTGAATAATCAGAGAAAGAATAGTTATGGCCTTTAGCATAGCACCTGAAATGGCTTCAGTAACTTACTGTTCGCCATTTCGAAACAGTCTTCAGAAGGAAGGACTAATACAGAAACATTTTCTAGAAAAAGAACAAAAAGTTTATTTTTACTATATACTACTGATCACTTCCAAACCCCACATATGAACTTTTTCTTATCTATAGACACAAGACCTGAATCAGGCATCTACACTGACCAAGGTCTTTAAAAATGTAGCATCAATTTGCAACTCTCAACACTTTGTATATTGAGAATATCAATCACTTTGTACATATGATTTAACCTCTCTTCTAAAATTTTAATATGAAACAGCGCAACTGTTATTCTACCTGCAGAGGTATAATAATCAACAGTTGCAAATTTTTACCTTCAAAAACATTTTTTCTTACTTGAAGAGTTCAAACATTATCAGTACCAAGTGTTGTGCATTAATGTTCAGTAAGAAAAAGTTTAGATTTATTCAGGCCATTTACAGATTATAACTTAGTTTTCTCCAAAACAAAACAATCCATGTAGCTACTCTGAGTTCTGCTGACAGGAGAAGAGTTACACTGAGTCACATCAAAGTTGCATCTACGTTGTCCGTTATCCTATTCCTGACAGTGGCTGAAAGTGGACATCTTGAGCTTGAGAAGGGTACAGGAATTACCAAACAACAAAATTATCAAACAACTGGCCCAGTCTGCAACCATTTGCTATAGGGGCCACAAATAAAATCTGTGTATTTATCAGTCTTCAGTGAAGTACTTTTCTACAAACTTGCTCAGTAACCACTCCTTGAACTGATAAAAGTTTAACATTAACATCCTGTTACAAGAACTTCTACACACTTTAACTGCCCATATCTGAAGAATAATTTCCTTTTTATTTGCTCAAAAATTGCATGCAAGCTTCCTCTGTGGGAAGAGATAGAAAAAATATTTTTATTTGCTTTTTTCATTTCACTCACCATTTTCCATGCAATTTCTCTCAATCATTTTATTCCTTCTGAGATGAAAACCATATTTAAGGCACAAGATAGTGCTTATTCACTATTTCCTTTCCCAACAGTTTCTAACATCATCCTTACAGTCCTCTTACAGCACTGAGCTGTGACTACTGTGGACCCAGCATTCCTTGAACACTGACAGTAATTGCACTAGATGTCATCAGTAGATGTCAAAGATTTTCCCCCTGTGAGCTTAATTTTTCATTTCTTACACTTTCATGCACATTATTCCCCTCTTGCAGCATTTTTTTCTGAAATTTTTTCAGCAATCCCTCAATTTTACTATCCAGACCATATCAGTATGACTAGTACTAACACTACAAGAGCAGGATGTCAAACTCCTTACTTCAATTTTGTCACCTGCCTCCTCTTGCTAAATCCACCAAAAAGCCTCCAAGGCAAAACCAATCAGCTAACTTTCCTGTTTTACAGGTTAAATGCAGTGAATAGAAGAGCCACGAGTGATACAGCTGAAGCAAGATAGGACATAGAATAAACACCACCAGAAGAAGGAATCAACACCTTCCCTTCCTTCCCATTTTTGATGGCAGGGAGTGATCTCCCCTTTTCCTTTCCTGGGGCTGAGAGTGGATCTGTGCCTCAACCACACAAATGAGATCAACCTGAATTCAGTGCTGCTGTGAAAGAGGCAGTTTCTCCTCTCTCACACACAGCCTTGCCCTCTGCACCAGCCCTAGCACTCCTCTAGTCATGTCTTTTGGAAGTTTGTTCTAACAAGCTGAAACTAACAGGCCAGTTGCAAAGTAAGTGCAAATGCAGGCATAACCTGATGTGGACAACACTGAACAGAGGATGGATAAGTCATTTCGATGGTAATGAGCTCTTGGATTTGCTGTTATTAAATCTATCTTTTGAGTAATATTTATTAGAATTATCACTTTAGAATCTCTACAATTTACATGCATCCAGCTCGATCCTTCCAGTGAAAAGGACTTCTGCTTATTTTCAGGCTTATTTCCTCTGCCTGTGTTTGTGTTCACACCATTATGCCATGTAGCTCCCTAATCCAGACAAAAACCTGCTCCCATCCTCTGTGGGAATTTTCAGGCTCATCAAACCTTCATCCAACTGATTACACCAAAAGCACCAGTGCCAGCACTAAAGATAAACAGACGAAGCAAGTGCTGGGTATAAGGCAAGAATTTAATCACAGGCTTAAGCCAGCTGTGAAACTGTGGCCTTGTTGTGTTTTTTCAGTATGAAATATCTTCTCTGTGAAATTTTACACAGAACCTTAAGGACTATGCAGTAACACATACAGTACAAATGCCTTAAAGGGTAAATAAACATAGTTCCATTATGGACTCACAAAGAACAAGACTCAGGTGAGCTGTGTGATTCACCCTAACATTTCTCCTGCCAATGATATTGAAATATATATACACACAAAAATCTCCTCATATTCTTGATCTGTGCAGTATTACCTTGTATTGAAAATCATCAGCATTCTATGTAGACTTCAGCATTATTTTAACTAAGTCTTATTGACCTGATTAATTCAACATTCTGTGTCGTAAATCATTATAAAGAAACACAGCATTTTTTAACAGATACTGTTTTGAACAATGTTGAGAGTATATACATGAGTGAATATTTTATCATGACAGGTATTATATGTATTTGAGCCGAAACATTTACCAGAGGTAAAATACTCTTACATTTTACTATATTAACAGGGTTTCTTTGCCAGCTGTTGCCTTTCTACTCAGAATGAAACTGAATCACGCAATATTTTTAGTCTCTGGTATTTGAAGGTCCCTCCTTCTAAACTGCTTGGAGAGAGCAAATGCCATCACCCTAAGTCACCTTGTCAAAAGCTCAGTGACTTGCACATATTCTTCTTCTACTTTCATAAAGACCTATCAACAAGGCAGCCCTGTCTCCTGGGGTTATTAAAACTTAGATCAAATGTCCTTTCATACTAGCATGAGCTAGTTATGTACTGTTCTAACTTTAAAGCTAAAACACCTTTCCTGCAACAAAAACAGAACATTTCGGACACAGTGAACTTGAAGCCATTATTATGGTTTCTAACAGCTACTTTCATGTTTCAAATGAATCTTTGACAGCTTTTAGATCTCCAGCTTCTGGCTGACATAGTGAAATCACTGAAATGGGCAAAAACACATAAGGTAATTCTCTAGGGTATTTTGGTGGGGTTTTCTCTTGCAATTCCAAAAATTTTCTTGAAAGTGTTACTGTTGAACTAGAGTTAAAATTCAGAAAAATTTTTCACTCCAAGACTAGTCTAAAAAAGCCACAATACTGATTACAGATCAGAATACCTTTTCTCATTCCACAAATAACTATTTGTTGCCATGCATGATACATTCAGGAGGATGTTACACTGAATACATCATTAGTTCATATGAATTCTAACAGGACAACTAATGCCTTGTTTTAGCAATATTCTCCTTTTTAGAAATACAGAGGTGATGCATCACATGTGCTGGACATGTAATCTCTGTAGGTCAAAATGTCACACATTTCTTCTTTAATTATCAATGACTACATAGACAAAACTTTATCAAACAGAAACAGAATGCCTTGAAAGTTTAACAGTTCCACTGCTGCCAGTAAGAACTACTGAGACAAGAAATTAAATCCTTATACCACATAGACTGATTGTTGCTGTTGATCTGTGAATTAGAAGATGATGGATTAATTAATGCTGAAAAGAAATGGTAAAAATGGAAATCATCAAAATGCAAGGATAGCAGCTATCCTGGACACTTCTGGGGAGAAGTAATAAAATGTCAAGCTGATGATATTCCCATCAGACAACCAGGATCCACAAGAAAAACCCCATTAAAGTCTCAACTTTCATCCCCCCAAATTGGAAGGAACTGGGTGATAAGGCTCTACAAGACCAAATCAGCCTGTGTTTTGTAGGTGAGCTCTTCTTCCACATCAGCCTTCAAGGAGTGACTGACTTTGCAATTCCTCAGCAGGAACCATACATCCAAGAATATTTCATAGTTTTTCTTACTGCTGTTTCATTTTAATGTACCTTAAACCCAAAAATACCCACGCAGTATGCTAAGGTGAAGACTGCACTATCTAATAATTAAGATGAAAGAAATGTCTGCCTACACAGCAGGTAGACATTGAAGGATTACTAAATAACTCAGTTATGTTGAACTATGCATGAACTTTATTAGGCATTTGATTATTCAATATGCTGAAAGACATTCCATAATCTTACTTAATACAAATGAGCTTTCATCTAGATCATCATATCCTTTTATGCCAAAATTTCTGTTAAATCCTAAAATTTCAATTGCAGTATTTTCTTTTAACGAATGTTAGAATGTTTGCCAACTGCAGCTGTAATGGCAACAACTACAATAAAAAAGTACACAAAGTAATGGTGAAGCACTAAGGCTGACTTAGAACAGTAACAAGAGAATCCTAGGTGAATTTTTAAAGCCTAAACATGAATGTTATGCTCCCATCCAGCATTCAGGCCCTGCACTTACCTGATGCCCCAGCGAAGACTTTTTGGGGCAAAGGGGATTTCAGGAAGGCTGGTGCTAGTGAGGAAAGTTGGACAACTCACTTGGGCTGCAAAACACCGAGGCTGCAGTGAGCCCTTCTCACAGAACCACACACAGTAGGTATTAATCCCTTGTAGTTCAGTGGGAAGCATAAGGAATCTGGGTAAGCCCATCATGTCACCAGCACCAAAATCCTGTTACAGGATTTGCCAACCAGAAATCCAGCAACTATCCACCTCAAAGACAGCTGGGACAGTACAAGACATCACCAGCTCTCTAGGTGCTTGTTTCTGTGCCAGAAACCAGCCTTCCTGTAGGAAAGCAAACAGAAGAAGGAACTAATACTATACCCATAATTCATTAATCACTAATCCCAGTACTACCAGATACTAATTCCCTAATAAGCCTACACAGATCCAAGGAGGGCAGCAGCACTGCCACACTAACTAAGCAATCCTCCCATTCACAAGCATGGCTCGGTTGTGGTGTGCACACACACAGCAAGCACCTGCCAAAAGCTACAGAACAACTGCTGCTTCCTGCTGTAACACCAAATGATTCCAAGAAAGCACAAGCTTCATCAAAAGGTAAAGTATGTGAAACCCGGTAAGGAATTATCACAACCATGCCTTAGCTCCTCTCTGATCCATAACTGCACAACACAACATGGAGAACATGGACACTAAAAATGGCCACAAGAATGATTAAAATGGCTTAGAAGTTAAAGCAGTGTGAATACAACAGTGTTTGATAACCAAACACAGGCCTTGTGCTTTGACTGTCACAGGCTGCCATCATTTTAGCCACAGCACAGTCAGATCCTGAGGGACAGTAATGACTTTTGGTGCTCTGCTTAAAACCCTAAGGACTCTCTAAATAAATACAGTTATTGATGAGTCCTGGAGGGAGACAAGATCAAGCTTTCCTCAGGCAAGGATGTTCTAATCATCAGCCTGGTAAAAGTAAGCTAGAAACAAGAGTATTAGATGGAGACAGATACTTTCAATCAATGTGGGCATAAATTAATGCTGCTGATTGAAACCAGAGTTTGGCCACTCTCAGTCAGTATCTGTTTCTTTTACCTAATGCTTTCATGTTTGCAAACTGCAAGTGTAACAACAGTGGAAACAAGGTAAGGAGTCACCAAAACAGTGCTGAGATTCTAGGACTGACTTAAAACAGGTGCAAGAGAACACCCGGTGAAATTTTTGATTTTGTTTAAAAAAAAAAACAAGAGATACTAAACTCAGCTAAACACGTAAGAAAATTTTAAAGATATATTTCATTCACATGTGCCTTTATATTTACATTTCAAACAGTTTCTCAAAACTGAAATATCATTCTTTCTAAAAAATTAAAAACTGAGGGAAAAAATCCCTCTTCAGACAATATACATATCATGGTATATTTTTCTATANNNCATTGTATATTTTTGTATATATATATATATATATATATGTATGTATATATGTATATATGTATATATGTATATATGTATGTATATATGTATATATGTATATATGTATATATGTATATGGAGAGACACAGTATATCTCTCCATACTTGCTTGGAAGAAACATATATATGCATCTTTCATACTAAGAATCCCAGTCTTTAAGAAAAATCAAATCACTTGAAAGAAAAGTTCTAAATAGACAAACCACAGTCATACAATTAAAGACATGCTAGTCATCTCCTGTGAATAAAACACTCCGTGTTTATATTGTTAATAAACCTAATTACACTAAAACACCACCATCACGTTAATTATGTTCATGGATTCCAGCTCAACAAGAGCCTGGATTCTCCTGAAGTATACAGATGCAACCACTTGCAGTTGACTAAAACTTAAAAAAAAAAGAAAAAAAAAAGAAACCTTAAGCAGCATACAATATGACCTATGCAAAATACAGTACATTCAGAAGATTTTGGAAAAATTAAACTAGTCATGCCAGCAACACTGGAACAGTAATTAGTAATAGCTAGACATGTTTGCCAAATGTAACTGGCAGGAAGCTCATAAAATTAAGAAAACTATACTGCCAAATGAAATATTTATTGCAATATTATGATGACTCAAAGCATTTGACACCATCCCATGCAATAACNCAAGTACAAATATGGCTGGGTGGAGAATGGATTGAGAGGAGTTCTGAAGAGAAGGATTTGGGGGTGCTGGTGAATGAGAATGAGAAGCTTGACACACAGCAGCAGTGTGTGCCTGCAGCTCAGAAAGCTTACTGTGTCCTGGGCTGCCTCCAAAGCAGCACAGCCAGCAAGCCGAGGTGATTCTCCCCCTCTACTCCACTACTCTACACCCACCTGGTGTACTGTGTCCAGATCCAGGACCCCCACCTGAAGAAGGATATGGATCTGCTGGAAGGAGTCCGGAGCAGGCCACCAGGATGATCAGAGGGCTGGAAGAGCCCCTCTGCTATGAAGACAGGCTGAGAGAGTTGTTCAGCCTGAGAAGAAAAAGCTCTGGCAACACCTTAGAGCAACTTCCAGTAGCTAAAGGAAAGCTGAAGAAGAACATTTTACAAGGACATGTAGTGACAGGACAAGGGGGCACGGCTTCGAACTGAAAGAGGGCAGGTTCAGGTTACTGTGAGTATGCTGAAGCACTGGAACAGGTTGCCCAGAGAAGCTGTACCCCAAACCTGGAAGTGTTCAAGGTCAGGTTGGATGGGGCTTTGAACAACCTGGTCTCAAGTGGAAGGTGTCCCTTCCCATGTTAGAGAGGTTGGAACCAGATGGTCTTGAGGGCCCCTCCCATTCAAAAGCATTCTATGATTCCATGAAGCATTACTCTCCCTTGTATTTCATTTTTCTCCTTTGTAAAATAAATTGTGCATTTCATGGTTCCTAGTAATTTGCATTCTGAAGTCAAATCAACATACAAAATATGATGACTTACAAACTCAACTTTACATCTTCCTATCTAGTTAGTGATTCAATCCCAACAAATCACCTCCTCTGACATTTTGCTGACATCACCCACACTACTACAAAACAGCAATTTAAATCCTTCAATCCAGCACAAGGAAACCAATCTGTATCTCACCAAAGTTCTAACAGTTTCTACTACATTCCATGAAATAACATTTTAATTAAAAGCAGACTTTTGCATTGCTATGGAATTATGGGATTGAATGCTAACAGCAGCAACAAATGTGCCAAAATATAATTAGAAAGAAACTTGAAAACTCCCAATCTTCTCTTATATTGTAAATTACAAAACTCTGATTTTCAGCTCTGGAGGACTTGATTTAAAAAGCATTAAATTACTTGGGAACAAAAGATAAAATTATATGTATCACACTCATGGCTTTGGGACAAAAGTTTAACTATGCTCTTAACCAATTCCACCTGTAAAATACCGTGTAAATAAACAGAAGCTGCCTGTAATGCCTTATATTTACTGCACTTCACAGAATCATGGAATCACAGAACTGTTTAGGCTGGAAGGGACACTAAAGCTCATCCAGTTCAACTCCCCTGCCATGCGTGGGGAAGGGACATTTTGGATTGGAAGGGACATTAAAGCTCATCCAGCTCAACTCCCCTGCCATGGGCGGGGACATGTCTGACTGGGGGGGATTGATCTGCACCAAGTCCAGCCTCACCTTGAACACCTCCAAAGAAGGGCCATGAGGATGGTGAAAGGGTCTGGAGGGGAAGCTACATGAGGAGAGGCTGAGGTCACTTGGTTTGGTCACCCTGAAGGAGACTGAAGGGAGACCTCACTGCAGTCTTCAACATCCTCACGAGGGAAAAGAGAGGGGCAGGCACTGATCTCTTCACTCTTGTGGCCACCTACAGGACTAGAGGGAATGGCCTGAAGTTGTGTCAGGGAAGGTTTAGGCAGGCCATCAGGAAAGGGTTCTTCACCCAGAGGGTGGTCAGGCACTGGAACAGGCTCCACAGGGCCGTGGGCACAGCATCCATCTGACAGAGTTCAGGAAGTGTCTGGACAACGCTCTCAGGCACAGGGTGACTCTTGGGGTATCCTGTACAGGGCCAGGAGCTGGCCTCAATGATCCTGATGGCTCCCTCCCAACTCAGCATTTTCTAAGATTCTATGATAATACATTCCTCCTCCGATCAATTAAACTACTCACAAGAATCCATTTACATATAGCAGTATGCACAATACAAGTCACCAAGGTTTACATTTCAATAAAAATAGCTGTAGCCCACTAATTATTATAATGTGCCTATCCTAAGAAAAACACAGTGCTATGTGTTTTACAAGTTAACTCTTGTACACCAGTATCTAAAGCATCTCTAAGTATGGAAAGGAAAAGCAGGTTATCTGAAGGAAACAACATGGATTCCACAAGACGAAATCATGTGTGACTAACCTGATACCCTCCTACAATGGCATGCCTGACTTGGGTTGATGAGGACACAGAAGCGGATGTTATCTACCTTGATTTCCACAAGGCTTTTGACACTGAATCCCATAATATCCTCAGAGGAAAGCTCAGGAAGCATGGGTTAGGTAAGGGGACAGTGAGGTGGACTGAGAAATGGCTGAATAGCAGAGCTGTGACACAAGCACAGAGTATACTTCAGCATATACTTTAACCATTTTTTTTGCTATATCACAACACATTGTACTATGTCTCTTGTGAACTCTAGCCATTACAAGCTGATAACTGAGTTATCAAACTTTATATATATACACAGAAGTGAAGTCCTGTTGTATTTTCACATTTCTTTCACTTCATATATTCCACATCTCTTTCAATACATCATAAAATAAATGTCCAAATAAATAGCACAAAATCAAAGGCATGAGGTAACAAAACAAACTGATGACTGAGGACTGTGACCAGATGGAAATTCAACAAAAGGAGTGACAAGAAGAATGAAGACTGGAGTGGGAGGTAAAGGGAAAGCTCTAGGATAAATCTCCCAGTGTATTATTTCCATATAGAACCCCACTGCAATTCAATCTGAGATTACTTTGTGCAGGCAACAGTACATACATTAACTATTAGTTGTGAACAAAACAATAAGGTCTTAGTTTAGAGAACCAAGAAGTTGTTAGTCTCAGAAGCTTTCAGGAGTTAAAGAAGAAAGATTTTTTTCAGCTCCAGTGGACTCATACAGGTTTAGACCAATGGAGCAGGGTGATAAAGCACCACATGAAAACCTAGTGAAGCTTTCTAGAGAAGAAAAGCAACATTTAGAAGGGGGAATAAAAGCTACAACCAAACCCCAGGACGGTCTTAATCTAAACACTCTTGCCCCAAAGAAATCCAGTGGAAACCTGGCAGAAGCCTTGAAAGACAGATCTTAAAGCAGCTCACACCTGTCCATGGGAAAGACCTGACAAGAACTATTTGCAGTAAAGGGCAAGAGTCCTCAGACGCCATACAGCATGACCTGGGAACAAACTGCACCGTACAGAAAGTTAACAAAGGTATTATAGTATGCATACTTTTTTTTTTTTTTTTTAAAGTTTTATTTTGGGTATAGCATTTTTGTCCTACAAATTTTATGTCTGAGATCAAGCTACTCTCTAAGCAGTCAGTATTTGGCTGCAATCAAGGCTGAGACTTGGGCTGAATACCCTCCTTTCAGTCTCAGGAAAAAAAGGAACATTAGGTCTTTTACACAACAGCTGAAAAAGCAGAAAAAAAAAACAGAAAAAAAATGCTGTGCCTGTGATTCCAGGAGAGAGTTGCATGGGGCTTTTTGGGTGTTGTTTTTTTAATTTTAAGGGGGTTTTTTTTAGTACAGTACTCACCAGACAGGCAGACTTGAAAACATCAGCAAAATAGCTGCTTGTTGCACTTTGTTTCTACTCTGCTCAAGCAAAAGAGCTTTGTTTACATGTTTTGCGTAAATAAACAGCACTGCACATATACACACATAAACAACCTTCAAATCATATAATATATTTCTCTTCCTGAGAAGAACAACTTGGCAAAGTCTCAAGTATTAGCTATCTCCTGGGCTCCAAGAGTAGAAATAATGCATGCCAGGTTTTCTGAATGCTGATGTCAGATAGCCAGATACTAACTAACACACATTGTGGCTCTGTGTCTTTTGCCTACTCAGCTAAGGAACCTTGCAAAGGAACTGAGCAGTACCTCGATGTCTGCAGTTCAGATTAACAGCTGGCCTTCCAGTCTGCCTCAGAGACATAGCCTTGTTTAAAATGAGAGCAATAGGATTCTTTTTGCCTTTTTTAAACTGGCACTTTTTGACTACTATTATCAGACATCTCTTTTCTGGACCAGACTACAGAGAAGTAGGATGTGAGACAGTTTATTTTCCAGAGGTGTTTACTATTATTATGCATCCAAGTGCTACCTCAAATAGATTTTTTGACAAGCACAGATACCAGTTCAGCAGAGTAAGTATAATTAGCACTGCTTGGTTTTCGTCATGCCTGAGCTTTGCCTTCATTAGAGGTATGAGCTTGACACATCCAGCAGTCTAAGTCTGCAGCAGAGAGTATGTCTCTAACACCTGGTAAGAATGTACATCACTCTTCCTTTCCAGAAATATAGGTCTAAAAACTAAACAGGAGTTGCGTAGTAGACAAAACTCTGTAATATCAACCTTCCAAGAGACTAATAAGTAGTGGCAAAGCATTTATGCATTTCATATCCTCAGCTAATTTCAATCTTTTAGACACACATATCAGATGGCAAAAAATCCAAATAGACTTAGATCCAGTTTTGACAGGTGCTACTAGGCCCCTGGGAGACCAATGTTAGGTCTACCTGATTAAAAGCTGACCATAATAGAAACAGATCCAGCAAGGATCAGAAGCAAAACAACAGGTCAACCCTAACAACCTCAACAGTGAAAATGGAACATGAGAATCAGCTACTCCTACAACTATCAATTAGACTATATTCCCCCAGTGTGACACCCAGCAAGATGAGTCAAAACTCTTCCCAAAAAACACCCAAAAAACTATTCCCTTAAGGGGTATGGGACTTATTATGGGATGTGGAAAGAATGAACATTTTGGGATTGTGTAAAACTTACCACAGTACTGTGAGAATACTGTGAGAATAAGCAAGACATTATGAAATGTTCAGGGGAAGGCATTAGATGCAGAGGAAGACCAGTATAAAAGAGAGTAAGGAAGAAATAAGTACGGGAAAACAGCAAGGAAAAAGGATAAATGGGGCAGGTCAAGTACAAATGAGCATCTGGTCCCTGCACTTGTCTGACTAAGCTGTGCCCTTGATCATGACAGTCCATCCTATATTGTCATTAAACACTATACCTGTCTTCTGTGTGGATGCACTTTCTATTTTGAGTGTGTATGTGTGAACTGAAGCCAATTTCAAGTCAGATTAGCCAGCAAGTAAATAAGGTCCAAGTGTCAGCAACCTGAGTGAGAACATGAATCTTGAGGGCTCATATGTTTAGGAGCTAGAAACTACTTAGAGCATTTAAAATTGGCTGGGACAGCACACAGAGCTTTGTGTGTGAGTTTGTGTGAAAATTCCACCAGTGGACTTTCATTGTGAGGAGCTGGAAAGGAGGAAAAGGAGGGGGCTATCCACGCAGTTCTTGCCTCAATGCTCTGTGTGTTTATGTGGGTGCCAACAAGAGCCCTGGTTTGAGTCTCTGCTGCCCTGCAGGGCCAGCTGTGCATGCATTTTCATAAGTGAGCGTGTGCATGCACACACACCTACAGGGAACCTGCTCTCCTCACTGGCTGGCCCTGGGGACACAGCATCCTGCACTTACCTATTTAGCTATGACAGGAGATACTGCTGCTGGGACACAGAGCCCTCCGTGCTTGGCTACTTGTAACAACTGGCATGGCTAAAAGGACACATACCTTTAGCAAGGTTCTTAGCAAGGTTCTTAGCAAAGCTCTTAGCAAAGCTATCAATAACACTTTGAAGGTGAAGTGTCTAAATCTGCCTTAGATTTGGGTTTGGGGTAGTCTTTAAGATGCAGACTGTTTAAGCTGTCCTGGCATCTGTTGGAACACAATCCATGCAGTTTTGCTAAGGCATTTTTTAAAGCACCGAGTATTTAAATGATAGTAAAAAAAAAAGTATTGGCATTCTCAGACACTGTCCTGCTTCAACTGGATGACTCCTGGTTCTTTTAATAGCCCTTGAAATTCCTATGTGCTAAACACATTTGAAAAGAATCTTGACCAGTTCTTTCCTGTATGTTCTCTTTCCAACTCAGGATTCATTTAACTGAAAAGTAACATAAATAAAGCAGACATAGAGGTGAAACAAAGTACATATAAATTAAGCTACAGGAACATATTCAATAAGATTGCCTTGGAGAAACCTGTGGAGAGATTTCCATGAAGAACAACACCCCTTTCAAATATTAATGGTCTACACAAAAATAAAAATGTATTCACTAGCAGCACACTACAGTTGGGGTGACCAAGGAATAGGATCTAAGCTAATTAATTGTGTCAGTAATCCACTCACAAATATCAAGAGTTCTTGAGAAAAAGAGTTTTTCTTGATCACCAATAACTTCTTTGTAAGCTCATTCTTTTACTTCGGTTGTGGAACATAAGCATTCCGAGGATGGCTGTATCTCTCTTTTTTTGGCTTTCTAGCCTAATACTCTGAAACATTAATTACCTGGAAAGGAGCCAAGTGAGATTGCTAAGTCCATGAAGACTGTTTGTACTCTTATTTATAACAGAATGAAAGGTTTTAATTGATAAAAATGTACTTCAGAATCACTATGGTTGATGATCTTTTTCATACCTTAGGGAAGTCTTGGTCCAAAGCTGTATTAGTCTTCATGGAAGCTGGCACCTCTCATAGCTAAGACACCAAGCAGCAGTGGGAATTCCTGATTCTTGTCACATACGCAACAAGAGCTGTCAGAAAGGCTTTACACTGTCACACTGGGGATGACAAAGCACCACTCAAAGGAAACCACCACACGTGGTCTCCTAAGGGTAAGGTAATCCTTTTACAGAATAACTCATAAAGAGCAGAGCTAACTCCAAACATCTTCCAATCTAGTTCATGGCATGAAATAAACAGAGGTGGATAGTGTCTGCTATGTGGGCATAGCAGGAACTGAATGCTTCTGTGGACAGTGGCTGCAGCAGCTGAAGACAACAATAAGAATCCATAGGTCCTGATGATGGATACAGAAAAACAGAAGAGCTGTCCACTGAAACCCACAGGAATTTCAAACCACTCTTCCACTTTCACAAAAAAAAAAAAAAAA
>VZTT01065995.1:98613-115802 GCA_013400855.1 Buphagus erythrorhynchus
CAGGCGGGGGGGACGCGGGGGGTGCCCGCCGAGAGGAAAAACGCCGAAACAAAGGATTCCCGGCACGGATCGTCTTCCCCGGTACCTTGCTAAGAGGTGCTGCACACCCGCGAAAGCCTCCAGATCAAAAGCCCTGAAAAATATGGCTCTTTGAATCATTTTTGTCACAAAAAGCGAGGTATTAAATCACTACGTTCACACACGGGTGAGAAACCAGACGTGGAAAACGCCAGGCACACCTGGATTTTGGTCTTTAGAGGTCTGCCTCTAATGTTCCCCAAATACAGTTTGAAAAGTAATGTTTCATTTTCCTTTTCCTTCTTTTTTTTTTGAATACCTACTAATGCCCCCAGAGGGTGGTTGGGCACTGAACAGGCTCCCCAGGGCAGTGGTCACAGCACCAGCCTGGCAGAGTTCTGGAAGTGTTTGGACAATGCCCCAGGCACATGGTGCGACTCTTGGGAATGGTGCTGTGAATGGCCAGGAGTTGGTCTTGATGATCCTGGTGGGTTCCTTCCACCTCAGCACATTCTGAGATTCCGTGATCACCAGCCCAGCACTTGCAAGGCCTGGGCTCAGCACACCCCGGCACGGACACGCGGCGTGCTGGCACCGCGGGGAGACAGATGCACCCTGCCACTCGCTTCGCAAGATCGTGTCAAAGCAGAACAGAGACTGCTGAAAAGTGAATTCACCAGGAGCTCTGCAGTCGAGAGGTTTGAGACCCAAAAAACTGAAAGAACAAAGTCAGGGATGTGAGCATCATTTTAAGATTGTATCCTCGCTAGAGACCGTAGTACCACCTATGGTAATACTGGCAAGGCCTGAGCAACACACTATGGCCACTTGTTAACAGCCATAGTAATCCTGAACTGTTTGGGATTAACCATTCCACAATGGAAGACCTTCAACCTGACTTTTCTTCCTCTCTTCACACAGATCTCAGGTACAAAGCCACAGAAATTTCTGAAAACAGAAGAGAAGCTGGGTAACTAGATTTATTGATTTTATTTTTTCAGCAAAAGTTACAAAAATATTATTACTGTCTGAATGAGTTTATCACTCTCATGCTCTGGTGGAAGACTTGCAAGCTAGCAAGTGATCATCACCTTTTAAAGCATATGCCATTTGTTCTTCCCAAAACACACTGATGAGAAGATCCAAGAAGTATCTCAGTTCTCACATCCAAAGTAGATGCTTCTCAGATCTTTGAAAACATGTCTGTGAAATGTCAGTATGTTCACAGCTGGCTCCACTGCATAACTGCAAGTACCATAAAAAATTTATTTTACCATTGTCCATCCCAGGCAGCAAGTGGTCCTACAGTCACAGCAACCAGGATACTTCTCTGCACACCCAAACTCACATCCCAATACAGGCATGAACTAAAATTCATTTCCCTACCACAGACCCTTGACACCGACTGACTGTAAATATGGTCCTCAACTTCAAAGATCAACACATTTTTAATTCCTTCTGAAGATGCTTAAAAATGAAAACTGATTACATAAACAGATATTAACAAGGCAGGATTTTACAGCAAAATAAAATCCACAGAGTTTGGAACGAAGTGATCAAATGACTTATTCTATAACTGAGACTCCACGTAGGCTTTGCAATGGATGTCTAGAGATTATTATACTAAGACTTTATTGCTAACAGTGCACTACAAGATGTTAAAAACAAATCTAAGATATAAGTTACTTCAAACTTTGAGTACCTGGATTCTCTACAAGATGCAGACATTTCACCACAATGGTATTATAGCACATAACTGAATTTTACTTTTAGTAACCAAGTGACAACAAAAGCTTATTTAATATAGCTGCAAAAAGAATTTAAATAAAATGAGACCTCATAGGAAAAAAAATCTAATTTCTTAATGAGCATTCTACTCCACAATTAGATAACGCTTTAATCACAAGCTTTTGAGGTTTTTCTTTCCTCTGTTTCTATTCTGTCAATTTGACATATTTTCTTATTTGAGATTTACCAATCTTCTGTCTCTGCTACCTGAGATTTTTTGCAAGTTGACCCCTTTTGTCCATTTTTAAAAGCAAATCTCTACCTTTACACATCCATACTGCACCAGCAAACTCAGGCTGGTACCAATCACTATCACTCCTCATACAAAACTGACTGTGGGAATAATATCACCAAAATAAGACACTTGAGTTTTACACTAAGTGCCTTTAGGCCATAAAAGAATAATGGCTGCAGAAACAGCAATCTTCTCATTTGTTTGATTATTTATAAATTACATATCCAGAATTCTTGGATCATTTACAGAATTTATCAGAACTTCGAAATTGCATCCCAAGTACAAATAACACAACAGAAAAAACCCTTCAAACTGCAATCACCATAGCACCACTCTAGCAGCCTTTGCATCCAGAAGAATGCAAATTACAGCAGTATTTGTTAAACTCGAAGTAACAGAAAAAGAAAAGAGAGGAAAAAGGAAAGTTTTACAATTGAACAGCTCTTCCTGGAGGTTTCTTGGTTCAAGACCCTCCAACCTAACACAGAACTAACACTTCCACTTTCAGTTTACCTCAAGCACATTGCTACATAGGCAAATGCTGGGCTATTCAGAACACCTCTTACAGATTCAAAGAACCACACCTTTAATGGGTTTCATGAGTGGATTTGGTAACTGATCAGCATCCAGAGGTACAGTGAACCTCTGCTTAGTGAGCAAGCATTTACATCCTCACTGAAGAGTTTTCAGTTGTCCTAATTTCTGAGGCCACAAAGAAGATAGCACTCTACATAGAACCACATCCAGAACAGATCATAACACTGACTGAATAAAAGTTGAAGAGAAATGGAAATTAGTGCTTGCACATCTCAAAACAGCAGTTAATGCAGTAGTATTTTTCAGCTACAAAATAACAATAAATTCAGGTATGGGGTAGTATCACTGTCACCAACTCCTCAGTCACTCCATGCACTTCAACAGGCCGCTTTGAGTAATTTTGCACTGTGTACAGATCAAGTGGCAGACAACTGGCTCTCAGCCAATGCCTGAGAGAAGCAGATACACTAAGTCTCTAAAGCCATACTATTCAAGCTGTGATTGAATGAAAACAAAAACCAGAAAGGTTCTACACTGCCCAAAATGGCTTCCTAATCATCATGATTGTTATTTTTTCAAACCAAAGCAAAGCAGAAACTAACCATATTGTTTTGGGTTTTTTTTTTAGCCTAGATGTTTGCCTCCTCTGATACACTCAGTCTGGAGAAAAAGGCATCAGATGAAGTTAAAGCAAGAAGGCAATTGCTACGCCAAAAAATAAAAAGACCAGAGGCTTGGAAAAATGGAGAGGAGAGTCCTAGAAAGAGATGCAGGCAGTTTCTAAACTCACAGGGGATTTGTTGGAGAGCATCATGCCAAAAGCTCCAGGCAACCTGAAGTTTCCACATCAAATCTAGAACAAACCACCTCAGAAATTACAAGGGAAGAAACTCTTCACACAAGATGAAGAAGAGAAATTCTGTTATTTCAGCAATGTGAAAGAAGGACAAAAAGAAACTGATTTGGGAACTAGGGATCTCTGAGGGATATATACATAATCTGGAAAAAAGAACAGAGGAGCAGAATTAGCCTGGAGTTTTGTTTATTTGTTTTAGCAATTAAAAAAAAAAAAACACACAAGAGCTCTCCACAATAAAAGAGAATAAAAAATCCTAGCTGCCATTTAAGACAGATGGAAAAGTGTGGACTAGGTATATAGCACTGCACAAACTGTTCCCTGTGACATATGGGTAGATATCAGAGTCATCACAATTTCAAAGTCAACTGACAGAAGTCACTGTTTCACTAAAAATTTAATCATGTCTACCGCAAACAGATTATCTCAATGGTCTACAACATGTTCATCAGTCAAGATTAAAATATCTTACTGACAGTGCATGCATTGAATTTATCCAGGGCAGAGATCCACTGTTGCAGAACCCAACTAATACAGCTTCTTCCTCCTGTCACCCCCCTACTTTTTGGGAGCAACAGAAGAGACAAAGTAGCATTGAAATATAAGCACCTTCAATTTTTTGCAATGTAAACCCTGCCATACAAGTTTCCATACATCCTTTTTAAAATAAATATTATACTAAACAGATGCAAGAAAAATATACTTCATTTTTAATTAATGTGTAGGATTGTCCACACATTTTGTTAGTCAAATCCAATCATAAACTAGCAGGTTTCGTGCTTTTCTTCCATTTTCTGTGTGGTGTATATATTAGGACGCAAGTTTGAGGTGCCTTTAGCCTTTCTTCTACACCATCTTCAAACATGTACTTCCTTATCAATATCCATCCTAGTCTATTCTCCACTGAATTTTCCATCCTTACATCACAGCTACAGCTGCTTGGATCTCACAATTTGCCTATAAACCCTCATCCTACTGGAAGTTGACTACTTCCACTGTTACTGTTAAAAGAAATAGTCGTGCTTCCCAAATATATCCATGAAGACAGATCTGAAACTATTAAACAAATCAAATTAATCAAACTGACTATTTTAAGTAATTTTTCAGCCTTGAAGTCATGAAATGAACTAGGATATTTGGTATCAGTAATGTGATTTTATGAGTACAGATCTATGTTTTGATCTTTGGATAACTGTTGTACAAGTGACATGCTAAATAGCACAAAAGGCAATAAATTTATCTTCTCCTGATGAGGCACTGGACCCCAGACAAAATTAGACAGCTTTGCACACAACTTGAACACGCTGCTTTGTATATTTTAGATCATGTACTTTTAAAAAAAATAGTTCTAAAAGACTGCTAGAATCACAGGCTGTGTGATTAAAACAGGGGTTTCAAAATGGTACAAACACAGAGCAAGCCTAAATTTGATAAGCATATGAATACTAAATGGCGTAGCATGGAAGCATAAAGAGTATAACTGCCCTAAAATAAAATCTTTCTTCCATATGTTACTGAGCTTTTGAAGTGAGGAAAAAAATAGTAGCTTTATGGACTTCTTCAGGTCTTTCATGTATAACATTCACATCAATACTGATACACAAGCCAGTGACTGCCTCACTGAAGAGTAAGTGACAGAAAAACTACCTGTCTGTAATCTCCTCTTGAGGAGATTACGTTAATATTCTTAGTATTATTCCTCTTCAATATGTTAAATAATATTTCTGCTCAGAGCATGAGGAAATTACAACAGAACTTTTAAGGTTATGCCATACTTGAAATATTAAAATCACCATTTTAAGAAACAGTTTACTTCCAAATGATAAAGCAAACTCTCATTTTCTAAAGAAATTTATTAGAAAAAGTCAGTAATATCAAAATGCACTGTCAATTTTAAACATTTTTGTAAGAGTCATGTTTTAGTTACTGCTCTGAATTTAAAGCATGTTTTGGAAAAGCACTTCCTTGTCCCACACACAAGTTCTAAAGACCAGATAATAGATACAAAGGGAAGTTTTTTTCTACACACTGCACAAGTTCAACTACAGCTGAGTCCTGTTCATGCTCAGCTTGGCAGACAATATCTAGGAGTCAATTATCTAATGACAGGGAAAAAAATTACAGAAATTTTTTTTTAAGTCTTTAATTTTCCCTTGCATGAAGGGGAAGATGGATTTGCTCAGTGTCTACAGGTACATTCAATGGACTTAATAGTACTGACTCTTTTGGGGTTTTTGAGAAACTATATGTTGCATCTGATCTTCTCCTTGTGATCTCAGAGCCACTGCCTTTTACATTTCTGATATACTTAAAACTACTGGAACCATATGCTCAGGTACTTTTAAAGAACATATTCATAGTAATATCACTGTTGTCCTTCTAAACAGTTTTCCATACGTGAACTGTGGTTGAAAAATAATACTTTCACAAAATATTCTAAGGAAAACCTGTCTTCCTTCAAAATGACTGTTAGTCCCACTTAGTACCCAAGAGTTAAGTCTATCCTAATTCTTAAAGACAGACATCCTTCACATGCAGATGACACTGCCAGTTGCTTAGCACTGTTGTCCTTAACAGAAACAGAGGCCAAAGCTGATCTGAAAGACAGTACATACCTTAAATTGTAGTTGTTGCCTTGTTTTTGCAGAAGAAAATGGAAGACTATTTATTGAAAACTTACAGAACAATGGTATTTCATTCAAGAAAAATAGCAACACCAGTACTATCATTTTACAACTTCATTTCACTGAATCTTCACCATAAGGAGGACACTGAAAAACATGGGATACAGAAAGGAGTAAACGTGGTAGGAATGAATCACACACTGCAGATCACAAGAGTGAAAACAAGCTTGAGAATGTCTACCATACAGTCAAGCTTGTTTCTGCTTGTCCAAAAGGGAAAAAAGAACACAAAATGCACAGATGAATTTGCCTTTTACTTGTTCAAATAATTAGTTTCCAAATATATACATATACATAATTCATGTAAGCTACACCTCCGAAGAATCTGTAATACAGTCAGAATATATATTAATAATTTTGAAGGAAGTTTGTAGATAAATTTGAGGAAGCATTAGAGAGTTAAGAAGACAAGCATTATTATATGCTATAATTAATAAATAGCCCATTATGTACATATGGAAGTAGAATTATCTATGTTTAACTAGTTAAACATAACTATTAATTTGAATTTCTTTTAGTCATCCACATAACTTAACTAAGCTTCGTTGGCATAATCCAGCATTTGATCTATTGCCAGACTGTAATATTCCTTAATAAAGTGCTTACTGAAACACCAAGGTTTCAGTAATAGTAAGAGGAATATTGATAATAAGAGGAATTCTTCACTCTCATAGTTCTGCTGGGTCTGGCAGCATTTTCTGTACCAGACATATGCCCAGCACCACGTTGCTTTTCCCTCCCTCCTCCAACCTCAGGCCAATAAACAACTCTGACCAAAGTTTCTTTGAAAATCTGTGCTTTACAAAAAGCCATTCTGCAAAGAAAAAAAAAAATCTTCATTTTACATAACTACTTGTCAGATTAAATACCAGTAAGCACACCAAAGAAAGCACTATTAACCCCAACTATATCTGTGCTTGTTATTTCCTAATTATTGATGTACTGAACTTTATAAGTATTTAAGGTTTCTAAGAATTGTTTTGTTTGGAGGGGACAGAGGAGAACATTTCCTAGAGCTGCCAGAAAACAGAAAGCTTATTCCTACAAGTTTATTAATTTTAGGGGAAAAAAAAACAAACAACCCAACCCAAAATATTCTAAGTATGTTAAAACATATCCTCTGTTCTTTAAAAATCAGCTGCCATTTGCTTCCTATTACTAGGCAAAAAACCATATTTCCATATGGAAATAGCAGGATACAAGGTAGCTAGAGACAGAGTGAATTAGAAACTCATTGCTCTGTTAGACAAAACACAATAAGTCATTTGCTGTATTTTCCAAACCTAGTCTAGAGGCAAGTGGTTTGCCGAGCATACATGGACAGCTTTTCTGCTAAAGCTGAAAAAAATTCAACTTCTAGCAAAATAATGAGTGTTAGACACCCTCAAACTACAGAACTTCTACAATCCTTACTATCTTAACTCAATGGATGGAGTGAATGATTTCTGATTTCTAATCTAAAATATTTCTAATTTATTCCTTTTATATTGTAGTGTACAATTATTACTGTTTAGGAATTAGGATCCTTCTGATAATAGCATTTTCTTTTCAGTCTATAATTTGCCTAAATGTCTTAAGTGCTGTTCAAATTTTCAACTACTATTAATTTTCCATCATTCGTTATTATGTGCTTTTATTTTTTTTCAAAATTCAAGAAGAAAAATAAATTGCTCTAATGTAGCAGAATGACAATTCCAGTTTTAAAGAGAAAACAGGTTTCAATTCATCCAGAATCAAGCATATGTTACCTTATAAAGACTAAACCAGTGACTCATAAAATCTTGCACACGCTAATTCCTCCCTCTCCTAGGAGATGAAGCTACATGATTTACCCAAAAGGATTAAATGAGGTCACAGTTATTGAATACATGTTATAACCTCAAACTTCAGGTTAGAATTTCTTTTTAGTCTTATTTTTCAGAATCATTCACTGTTCTAAAAAGCCTTATATTTTTACTTTTCATTACAAAACTTACAAATGGAAATCCTTATAGTAGAAATATTTTTAAATTGAGTTATTTAGACAGCATATTCACCGAATGCTTTTCAATAAGGTTTTATATTGTGATTATTATCACAGCATCTACACAACTGGTTTTTCCAAATACTCTTGCAAGGTTTTTGACATTTCTTATCCAGCAGATCATCAGGCTTTTATACTCCTTGAATTTTTGATGCAAAGACAGTCTCAGCCCAGTTCCTCTAGGACATGAGAAGGACTTGTTTCACCTTTTCCTGGGCTCATAAGAGTACAAGCAGTTCTCAGAAAAAGCTCCATCAAAGAAGCCCATCATCCCAAGCACAAAGCAAGCCAAAGATCTTTCCACTTTAGCAGTGACTTGTGCCCCACTGGGACATGGACCCACATGATGATCACCTTACCCAAAGTCTAAGTCTTGAGGAACACTCGACAGGTTACAGAGTTGTCTCTGTCAAACCTCATATAAAATGTTCCATATTGTTTATAACAGAGACAAGGGGCAGAATACGGAAACAAAAAGTGTTTTTACATGAAGGGATAAGAGCAAGAGGAGCATCCTCAGCAGTCATTAAAAGTGCCAAAACCAAGATACTGATGCCAGCTGTACCATGCCACACTCACCGAACAACATCACACACTCCTGGCTTTACCTGCATTTGGACACGGTACAACTCCTGTGTAAATAAGCCTGACCATGTCCACTCAGCAGTACAGCTCTGGAACCAGTCACCATTGAATGAAATAGGAAGGATTTGTCTCACAGCAACCTTCCCAATATTAAACCTTGAAATTCCGTATCTGAGCAGTCAGCTATCCTTCAAGTATGCTCTTTGCAGCTTGTTTCTTGTTGAAAAGACAACTGAAGGACAAGCTGTGAAATCCTTCTCCAGCCTGTCAGATCAACATCAATTACTGCAAGGAAAAGGCTTTGGATGTGTGGCACCTGCACACACCTTTGCTGTCTCTGAGGTAAAGCACACAACTGGCAGAAGAAACTTAACGTGAAAGCACCACCACTTTCCAGTCACTGGAAATGCTTGTGAGCTGATTTCAGCCATCCCTGCCTCTCACACGTGGATGTGCCTTCCTGCTGCCATCACCACCATCACTGACAGCAAAAAAAACCCCAGACACTGCACAGAAGGAAATTGCTGTCTACTGTAACACACAGCCCCAGTAACCATGATAAAGCTGGCATGATCACACCTGAAAACAAACACGATTCTCTCTTAATGTAGCATCATTTTATTACCTTAGACTTTTTAGTTAAATAAATGGATCTACTTATTCTTAAATTACATCTTGATCAAGTTTAATTTTTTGGAAACAGTATCATCAGTAAAGCTGTAACACAGAAAAATTAAATTTCAGAATTATTATCAGAGATAAAATTGTAACGATGACAAATTTTAAACACGCATGCAGTGCCCACGAAAGGAGGAACCATCTAATTATATTTCAAGTGTTTTTCTCACATATACCATTTTCACTCTTTAATTGCCAGTGCTCTGGATTTACATAGCAACATGAAAATACTGAGGATTTTTCTACTGGGCTTCTCCCTAGTGCAATGGACAAAGCAGTAACACAGAAAAGTATTTATTTAAACTGATACAAATGTTAGAAAACCCAACACTGATAACCTGGCACTCAGCCATCTTACATTTCCCGTTTTGTAAGGAACGGAAATACCTTTAATTCCTCAGATGCCTGTCTTTGTTAAGTCTGAATGTAATTACTGCATAATACATACATGTGCTGAGTATCTATAATTGGAAATATTGAAAAGGACATACTATGTTCACAAAAATGGGAAGAGAAAATATGAGTTGTTTCCAGGTAAGGAAAAGCTATGAAAGCCTTCTAGTCCTTCAGAAATATTCTATTAGGAATATTTTTAATTTTGTAGATAAAACATACAACATGCATACAAATACATGTCAAAATATCCCCTTGCTTTGTTTTTGCTGTGTTCTTTAAAGAAATGGGATGGTTTTTTTCTAAACCAACATTATACATATGCAACAACAATAAATGATTGAAAAGGAATCTGGAGAAATATCTATAAATTTTTGCTGCAGGATATGAGAAAAGGAAGAAGAATTTTTTTAAAATCTGATCAGAAGAAAATTCTGGCTACTAAGGACAAAATATTTTTATAGGAAGGAACAGAGTTGAAAGCAACCTCAATAAGGGAGGTATTTACATAACGCAGAGGTTTGTCCAGACCTGATGAGGTCTGATCCTGCAATTAGTAGTAAAGCTATTTAGATCTATGCTGCTGCCTTTTTTGTCTGTTGTTCATTAATATCTCATCTACGTTGTATCATAATCAGCCACTGCTGATGTAAAATTACAAGTGTTCTTGGCTGGCCTGCAAACCTACCTCTTAAAACATTAGGACTTTCAAGGTTGGTTTTTTTAGCTCTATTTTTTTTCTTTTCACACCCTCTCCTCCTCTCCATCTGACTTCCCCATCACTTATTCAGCAATCATATGAGAAACCTGCTATTGTCTTGCCTAAAAGCTGGCTACGAGGAGTTTCTTCTGCAGCAAAGACACATGGATGTAGGTGGCGAGAAATCACCCTCCACTCTGCGAATGTGTGGTGCTGTCACAGCCCTCTGGTACCTCCCATCTTCTCCTAGATTGCATGATGCAGATTTTATTGAGGGATGCTGCTGGAGGTGCAGGACATCACCCAGCCTGTCACCCAGCCTGCCACCCAGCCTGCCCCTCCACCCACTGCACTCCCTGTCCAGCACTGGTGGCTGCTGTGACTGACCCAGCACATGGCACCACTGCCACGTGCCCAAACCCAGTTGATGGCATCTTCAAACCAGGAACTCAGGACTTCTGCACGTGCTGGTCTTTTCCCTGCACACAAGGCACAGGCTTCACTGTTGGCAAGACAGGTTTTCACCAACCCAGTCCTAAGTTTGGCAGTTGTTACAGCAGCATTTAAAAAATAAACAATGCTGAACAGGCTGCCAACAGTGTCAGTTACGTCTTTCATAAAAATAAAACCCTACTGAACTAAAGGAAACTGTTTTAGAAACTGATCGATGCTGATAATCACAAAAGACATCAAAAGGAAAAAGAAAATGGGAAGACAGATTGGCAGGTAACACTCTACCTGCTATTTTGGGTTTTGCTGAGGACTCAGAGCAAGGGTGCATCCTTGGAGCATTTCCCTTTATACAAACATGGGCAAACAAACTGAAAACCTTGTTGAATAAAATGTAAAACCTGATGAAAGAGCATGGAAAATTGTACTATCTGAATTCTCTTCCAGTTTCACTATCCTATTCACCATTCCCTAAAGCATCTAAGTTTACAGTCACAGAATATACATGCTTGAAAATCAGATTATTCAAGTTTCAACAGGACTGGCAAGTCTAGCCCAGACAAACCTCACCGATGATCATCCTGGCTCCCATACAAGGAAGGAAACACAAGATTATGTATTTTTAAATGCCACTACTACTTCACCCTACCTTTGGGAAACATGGAATGTGACTACATTTATATAATCTTTATTTGCTCCTGGTATTTAACAATCATAATGAGAACCTATGAATAAGCATCATAAGAAGATACCATTTAACAAATTGATTCTAAAACAATGTGATTTCCTAAGTTATGAGAATCACCAATATAGCTTCAAATATTAATTAGTAATTGCATGAAGGAAAATAAATTTAAACAGAGACTGTTGGGAAACACATGGAGTAAAGTAAAATGGGCAGAAATCACTGAGAGCAGAGAAAAATGAAGCAATAGAAAAATACAGCAAAATTTCTGAAGAAAGAGAAGGAACATTGGCAGAGAAAAGGTAAGTTGCCAAGGCAAAAACAGACAGCTGAAGACAGCAGACAAAGAAGGATGAGAAAGCTCAGGAGAGTGTAGGAAGAAAACCATACTAAAAAAGATGAGGACTAAAACTTGCAAGGGAAAACACTAAATGCAGCAAATGCGTTCAAGTGAGCTGAAAAGAGGTTGTTAAGGAGAAGGACAACAAGAGCATTTTGAATATTTTAAGGAAGACTGATGTGTGCTTTTCTACGCAGTGTCTACAGGACACCTCAGAACATGCAGTGGAAAATAACACCTGCTTTCCACCCAAAAGAACATGACTCTAAGGACATCACTACTCTCCCCCCATGCCTGCACTGCTGCTTCTACTCAAACAAGCAACTAAGCAATGACAAGAGCAGCTGAGGAAATGGCAGATCTGCAAGTTGCACCCATCACCTTACATCTAAAACCATGTTTTGGAGATTTCTACACACTGGAAAATACAGTATCTTGAGTACAATTTAACCCTTCTTTAAGAGAGTACAAAGTGTATTTAGAGAACCTGCAGCATCTATTTTTTTATATTAGAAATTCAGCTTTTGCCCATTTTGAATAAGGCAGTACAATAACATAATGGAAACAAGAAGTAAAATATACATTTAAAAATTGGATCTTCTTCAGAGTTCTGATTAGTTATTCTTCACGCTTATTATACAGAAGACTAGAAAAAAGAGTTTGCTTTTTTATTTTTTAAATATGCAACACCCCTAAATCGCTATGTTAAAGTTGGAAAAACTTCCAATCAAAGTGAGTCAGCAAACGATTCCTCCAACAAGAATTAAAAAAGGGCAAAATTTAACATTGCCCTGGTTTATTTTTGCTTAGAAATATCATTAGGAAAAGTGATTGAAAGTGGTAAAATATTCAGACTTTATCCCTCTAGGATAATTATTACAATTATTTCATCCCTCTGTTAATATGCTTGAGAAAGCTCATAAGGGAACTAGATAAAAGAGAAGGCCACCTGCAGAAGAAGTGTAAATTAAATTCTTTCATGTTATGCTTGTTGATGTCCAAAGGTCCCCTTAAAAATCTAGCTGGAATAGTTGTAAAAGCTACTAAACCCAGCATTTGTAGGTGTATAAATCCCTAGTGTACTACTAAGATCATTGAGGATATCAGCATTATTTTTAAGAGGGAACAAATGTCTTTCCTACAGTTCTACTTGTTCCATCGACTGAACAGGCACAATGACAATTCTTAACTACTAACTTTTAGACAGATTAAACGAATTCTGCCTATTAGTGTCTTGACCTGAGTTACCAAGCTCCTTTTACCATAGGCAGGGAAATTGCCTATGTTGAGAGTTCAACTCATTACTTGGTTAATCTAATCCCAAACAGGCTGAATCCCCCCAGGTGCCAGCATCTCTCCATGAACAATAAAGAAGTCTGTGTAACCAGACAGAATGTGGATGCCTACACTGAAGACAGCCACGTGAGATCAAGTGAATCCCACTTTTACTGTACAGATTCAGGTAGTTGTAGCAATTCATATAATCTTCACCCATTTAGTTACCAACTTCTGTTGTCATTTAACGTGGGATTAAAATATCACTTAACATCACCCATCTTTGTGTATTAATGACACCAACTCACTTTTCTTCTGTAAGGTATAAACAGGGAAAGAAGGCTATAGCTTGGATGGTTTTTTAGATTGTTCAACAGTAGAGTCACTCAGCTGTTCAATTTTTTAAATTGCTGTTATTCACTGCAATCCACACACGATAAATATTAGAACAGGTACTAATATACCTCCAGTAGCACATAAATTCCCTTACACACACAAGTCATCAATCACATTAACATTTCATCTTCATTGAAAAAGAAAATAACATGGATATGACAAAGTTTTAAAACAGGAAACACACAACTAAACAGGGAGAGTATCAGTGGAGAAAAAGTGAAGTGCTTATAAAAGTTCAAAGAAAATTATAAAAAGACTGCATAGGCATGCTGGCTGAGAAAAAAAAATTTTAAAAAGGAGACAGAGAAAAATAAATTTCTGTTGTGTTTCCTTCTTACCATCACTCATACATTTATGCAAAGTAACAAAAGGGCTATTTTTTTTTTTAAGTACTATAGCAGGATAGACAAGGAAGTACACAACAGCACAGGGAAATTTAAATACTGATGGAAATGCACTCAGGCTGATAAAATTAAATGAGATAAATCTAAGCAGATATATTTGTGGATTAAGAGACACATACAGGACTGTAAGTACATTTTCAGACATACAATGCTCCTAATCTCTATTCATATGAAACTCCTGTTTACCAAGCCAAATTTTTAAAACCTGTGATGGGTAAAGGCCATTTTAGAATCATTATTTTTATTTACTGTCCTAGAAAATTTAAAATTTCAGGGGTGATAAATATATTGCTACTGTTGGCAGCACAACAGAATTACCAATGTAGCCCTTGTGTTGTTTCCAGAGCACGAGTGCTCCAGAACAGGTATGACCTCAGTCCGTGTTCTGCAGCCAGGGCCAGGCTCTGAAAAACTCTGGATACTCTGGATACTGCCACAGTTACAGCAACCATTACGGACATGGACCCCTTTCCACTCAGTTGTGCCTTTTTTTTTTTTTTTTTAAACTTTGAAGCAAATACCACACTATCTGTTCACATACAAGCATGTGAATTCCTGACAGAAGACAAGGTTTTAGACACACAGCAGCTTCAAGGAATGGAATCCTCATCAGAAAAACAGAAGCATCTTACTATAGGGCACATTTTAGCAAACAATAGAAGACTTAAAATCCTGTAATCATTCAATGAACTAAGGTTTTAACAAATCTACTAACAGGCAGCTGACTGATAGAATAAAACTGAATCTTCCACAGTCCAAGTAACAGGCAAAAGAGGAAATAGGTCAATCAAGAAAGATGTCATCTTTTGCTATGTGGCAAAATCTAACCCAGAGTGCTGACATGTAGTGTTTTTTGTTCTGACTTATCACATTTATAATAAAAGTTTATATAAAATAATGGAACATTTTAAAATATAAATACACAGTTAGAATTCAAACCTAGAGCGTGATCATTAAAGTGAAAATATCACCTAAATTGGAGCTAGTTTTTATTATTAAACCATGTCACAAAGTATAAATGATTTTATTCTGCCAATTTTATTCTGCAGTGTCAGACCACTGAAATTTCTTTAAAGAAGCTAATGAGAGGCTGTCTAGCGATGGCCCAGGTTGGCTTATGCCTTGCATACTGCCATGCATACAGATTGGCACCACAGCATCTTAAATTACCTCTCCATTACACTCCTGATGATAGAATGCACATACTGAGTGTCCAAGCAAGAATAATTGCATGAGATAACCAAGAGTTTAAAAACAAACACACACAAAATACAACCATACCCTAACTACTTCCTGTGCATTTCTGGCACAGCACCCACAAAAACTAGTCAACTGGAGGATAACTGGGTGAGTTTGTTTCCCTCTACTTTTTTTTTCCTTTTCTGTTTTTTGTTGATTGTTTTTTTTCTTAACTTCTCCTCTGAGATAGGGATGTCAGTGTTTTGCAAACCAGCCTGAAAGAGAAGAGGGTTCACACAGGTGTGGGATTTTTGGTCATTACAAGTCACTTAAGTCATTACAAAATACCAGAAATGTCTAACTTGACCATTTGGCCCTACTTGTAAAGGGCTGGTTTATGTGCAGCTGGGGCAGAGCCTATTTTTGCCTCCTCCCTCTTGCCCTTGGACAGCCACAGCAATCAAATATTCAAGACTGCTGCTAATTTTACAAATTTTGCCTTAAGTATTTCAAAGTTTAGATCCAAGATTTGTCCCTCTTCGCCAGTCAAGGAGATTTTGGCAATGCTAAAATGGGCACAAGTATGAGACCGAAATGTAACCACACTTTGGGGGCTACTAGCAGAGATAAAATCCTGCATATCATTAGCTGCTAACACATTCAAAAGCAAACCTGTGATCTGCATGTATTTACTCACAGGGGTGTTATTTATCACAATCCCAGCTTAAGCCCTCTAGCAGGCTTTTACTGGTCTTTCCTTACTTTATTGAGAGTACGTAGTCTTGAATCACATGAAGGATGCCTTTTTTTTTTTGCCTTGTCCTTAAGACTATTTTTGTATACCAAATAGACTATCTATATATTTTAGGCTGTGTTAAGCTATTAAGACCTGTCCAGAGAGTATGTGCTCAGAGAACACATATTTTAAACTACCAGTCTCCTTTACATTGTTCATTTTCTCAAATAGCTTCATTACAAGGTGGCATTGTTGTGACTGGCTCAAAAATCAACAACTTCCTACTAAATATGAAAAGAATAAGTAAATTGTTATGTATGAATGAGGAAAGCAAGCATGGTGAGTAGCTGTGTTTTTCATTTTTAAACACAAAGCTATGTATCCCACAGCTACCTGAAAATATTGCTGCTGATTAAGTAATGTTCACTTCAGTTCAACTGACCCTTTCAGTCAGTCTGGTGTTTTCCATGTTTGAAGGGCTCACAGCAGGTTTCACTACATTTCCAGTGCTGAGCAAAAACCATTTCAGTCTTGCTATACCACAGAGCTAGAATGGCTCTCTAGAAGAGAACATCTTCATCACTGACCTGGGCTCTGCCCTGTAAGATGCATTCAGAGAATGAAAACATTCATTAGTTAGAGCAAAAGGGGTTGAAATCAATATTTCATTACAGTCCATGTTTAAATCCCCCTAGCAATCTCTCGTCCTTTGCAGTTTGCTTTACTGTTTAAAAAAAAAAAAAAAAATTAGCAATCTTTTTCCTGCGGCATTCCTCAGGGCAGACTGATTATAATACTGCTTTCTCTCTCTTTGTAAGCAAAACACTGTAGAGGACACTTGGCACTGATGATGCTCTCTTGAAGCACTGCTTTCCTCTGATCTCAGAGACAGCTGTACTGCACACAGTTCCTCAAAAAACCACAATCATGACCAATAAGTACCAGGATATACTTTTGATTTATTGACACAGCACTGTAGCATAAGTTCATTCAAAATTCAAAATGCACATTTTTCCAGTGATTGTGGAGAGTGCCAATTGTCAGGGAGACCCCAGACATTTCCTTTTGAGGACTATTGTGCTGCCTTCCAATTAAAATCACTTTCTTTTTCTTAGCACATTAATAAGTACTTTCTGTACCTTCACAAAGAAATGCTAGGATAAGCGTGCTCCAAATACATATCTACATTATGGTATTAAAGCATTTTTAAGATACCTTTTTCATGTT
>VZTT01065999.1:2397-14721 GCA_013400855.1 Buphagus erythrorhynchus
ATTGGTCCTACTTACTTTTGTATTTTCAGATTAGTTTACTATAGATGAAATTCAGTATATCAATCTGGTGAGCAATACATTTTGCCTATACTAACTGCAGCATATTTTAGACTTCTTCAAAGGTTCATCAGTATCACTTGAAAAAATGTGATCAATTCATTTTGAGACTTTCTATGACTGGATATTAGCATGTCTGTGTGTCTGCACTTAAGTCCTGACTTTTTGTATTTTGAGAAAATCTCTGTTTTATAAATCTAACAATTACTTAAATGATGTAAAAAGCAAAACGAGGAGATAACATACTCACAGGTCTTCACTGTGAAGAAAACACAGTTCAGCTGGTTTAAAAATAGGCAGGAAAAAATCAGAAAAAGGGAAAAACTATAATAGCATGTGTGGGTTGATTGCTAACATTATAGAAAAAACACTCCTCAATTTGATATGTTTATTGTCATGCCCTTTAGATAACAAGTTCTCACTTGGCCTTGATGCTGTTCTGGAAAGCACAACACTAATTAACAGAAAAACAAAATCCAAAACCCAAAGCCATAATGATGCAAACTCCCCAGAACCCCTACAAGAAAAAAAAAAATAATAAACAAGCCCTAACAAGAAAAAAACCCAACAACTAAACAAAAAGCCCAGAAGGGAGGGGGAAGAAGTGATATATTTTTCTCAGAATAATCCTCATCTTCATTAGTAAACCAAAGAATGCATGTACACTTTCCTCTGTTTTCTGTTGCTTAGAAATAAAGAGCAGTGGTATAAAGCCCTAGCACCATTACAGTCAATTTACAACAGCCTATTTACACCAGCTCAGAAACTGGCTCATAATGTTGTTTAAATAGGATGACAGCCCAGAAAATTTTCTGATGAATGAGTCACCAGTTGTGGAACCAAAATTCATTCCTGACCCACTATGGCTACTACATTTATATTATAAAGGAGGTCATAGTTGTTTTACATTAAATATAGTACCCTGAGGATTTAATTAAAAGGGATTTAAAATTATGAATACCAAAGCCAGACAGGTCATATTGGATAATCCAGTTTTATTTTACAGTAATTGGTTACACAAGTTATTATTACATTATTTAGAACATCCTGATTCTCAGTGGAAGTCCTTGTGCATTTAATTAACCATGAGTAGAAAATGACTTTAAAAACTGAAGTCATTAAGTCCTCCTTAAATAGTCTTTTCAAATTAAAATTGACAACAATATTTTCATTTAAATTCTTATAATTTTGTAATTTTTAAATGAAGAAACAATGGTAGTAAATAATGGTGTCTTAATTGCTGTTTTATTTATCAGTTTTAATTATTACTTTTAAGTGGATGTTTCATATTTGGATTTTGATCTGAGGTTGTCATACCTTGATTTTCGCATGTTCTGACCTTACAGTCAGCTTGACCTCCACTTTGGTAAAGTTTGCAGGACTCTTAAGATTCTAAGCATGAGAAATGCTGGCTACTGATCATGTGTCTTTGCTGAGGTCTACAGATTTTGATGCATTTATAAAAAAAGGTGAAAGACTTCTACTGTAAGAATTGTAAATTTTATAGTACAAGAGGGAATTTAACCTTCACTTAACTGAAAGACCAAATGACCATTGTATATCTCAGTGGGATTTTCAAGAACAATGGAGCACTTGTTTACTTATTCTGAACCAGGTCAATTTTTTTTGTTGCTTTTGTTAAGGATTTTGAGATTGATTTTGAGATTGTTGTGGAGTTCCCCTCAGTGGCAATATTCAAGAACTGTCTGGATGCAATCTTTTGCCACATGCTCTGCAATGACCCTGCTAGAACAGGGAGGATTAGATGACCATTCATTAGATGACCTTGCCCATTCTGTGATTCTGTGAGATGATGGTGACTACAGCACCATGCTGGGGGAAGCAGCACACCCAGAGTGTGGCATCAAGGCAGCCTTACCTCCAGAGACTTGACTGACAGTACAGACTGGGTCAGAAACAAACCCTTGGCAAGAGTTCATTTCCCTGCCAGTCCAGGAGCTGTATGGATGCAGGCAGCTGATCACAGTATTAGTACAGAGTTTCTTTGCAGCAATTCTTTCACTAATTGCATCCTGCTTCAGCCTGTTTGGGTATGAAAAGTGATTTATCTGAGTTACCATCAAGAGTGTGGTACAATGAAAGTGCTCTCTGGCACATCATAATATGCAATATTGAACAGTGTTTATCCACACGTTCATTTGCATTGTAGGTCTGGGCAATTGTTAAATGTAGCAGTCAAATCTAAATTCAGTAGGAACGATAAAAAGCAGGTTGCTATTTGTGCTGTTTGCTTAATTGTTCTATATGACTGAGAAATAGATGAGGATTTACTGCAGGCTTTTGATATTCAGTGTTGCTGTGTCACAGTACATTGAGAATAATGAATAGGACATTCACTCTGGAGCAAAGAACATTAGCTTTCTTACCTAGGAAACACGGAAGCCAGCTGGAGAGGAGAAAATTGCCAGGTAGATTGTCGACATAAAGGCAAAGGTAACATGCTGATAATAACCAGGGGAAATATGAAGATAATAACAGAGGATGATAACAACCCAGCTGAGGAAGAGAGGGGGGTCTAGAAGATCAAGTGATCCCAAGCTGTGCACAGCTATTATGCAGATGGAGGGACACCTCTGCTCCTGAAGAAAGAAGATGGTTTATTTCCCATGTAGCAGAATGTGTTAACTCCAACCTTGTATTAAACAAGATCAGGCCTTGCTTTCTTCCTATTATAAGAAATGTGTATTTCTTGACAGATTTCCACACCACTGCCTTGTTATTGTGGATGTATCATTATTTATCCCACTTTACCCTCCCTCCCCCTCCCCCTTGGCTGTGGGACTCTGTAAGTCGTAGGCAGCTGTCACACCAGAGGCACGATGAGCAGAGATGGAGTGATCCCTTCTTGCTGTGTGTTTACTGTTTGCTGTCTGCAGCAGGCCTGTTTTCAGAGAGATGCTTTCCAGAACGCTTCCCATCAGGGATACTGGGAGGAAGGAGGGGAGCCATGGCTGCTGTGCTGCTGCCCAGCAGTGATGGAACCCTTGGAAAATCTCCCTGCTCCAGCAGCTCATCCTGGAGTACCTTTCCTCTGTAGCACATCCTCCTTGCAGCCTGTTCCAGCTCTCTGCCATCTGCCATCACTGGTGGGTGAGGAGTGAGGAAGAGGAGCTGAGGAGTGGGAGAAGAGGCAGGTCAGGTGGGGGAGCAGTATCAATGATAAGCTGGGGGGAGCATTTTTCCCTGCCCTGGAAATCAGCTTGCTTTTAGCAAGTGTAGTTTTCTATTTTTCATGTTCTCCAGCAGTGGTGGCTATGCAAATATTTTTTGTACCTTTCTTTTCCAAGTCATAATAATTTACTTAATACAAGTTTTGAAATTGCAAATTCCCTTCTGCTTCATCTTCTCTTTTTTCTTCTTTTTTTTTTTTTTTTTTTCCTACCCAAAACAGGTNATTTCCCTGCTTCTAATTCTTCTAATTCTTTTCTTCTTCATCCCTTTTTTTTTTTTTTCTTTAATTACTTGGCTGGGATTTACAGTCAAGGTATTTTACAGGCTATGATTAGACCATTGTCCTAACCAGAACAAGAGAAAGGAAAACAATTTTTGAAATGTGATAAAAGTCATTAGGCATTATACTGTATATTTATGAATGTGACTCACACAATATTTTGAGTCTTAGTAACAGCAAATGTATCATAGGATGCAGTAGCTGAAATAATATAGCAAGTGAATTTATTGATTGCTGTCCTAAAATCCTGATGTCTTGCTTACACATCCTGTAAAGTTCTGTTTTACCAGCAACTATGTGGGGGGTGGTTTTTGTTGTTGTTTTTTGGTTTTAGTTTGATTGGTTGGTTGGGGTTTTTTGGTCAAACTGTAACAATCTCCTTCTCCCAGATAAAATTTTCATTGGAGAAAGGATGAAAGTGTTTTCCCTGAACAATTTTCCATCATTGGTTGCTCACTGTTGGCATTTTAAGAAAGATAGTGAACTGTAACTGGCTAGGCAAAGACTTTCATTATCATGTTCTGTTTTTACTAGAAGTCTTGGGAAAATTCAGGTCATTGACTTTGTAATGATAAGTCTATCCCCTCTAACAGAACTCCTGCCTGTCAGAAAGGATGATTCAGGAGTGGTAGGCTCTGCTCAGAACCCCTGATGTACTGAGAAAGATAACCAGAGCAGCAGCAGCACAGGAATGGCCCAGAGCTCAGATACTATAAACATTTTTTAACTGAACTCTTTATTTATTGCATTTTATTTCCCCTTCTAATAGCTTAAACAATGGAATTAAGGGTATGCAACAATTTTGTGATTGCTGCAATGGATCCTCTAGCTCAGGTAATGCAAGTGCTTAAAATTTAATGCAGAGTTCTGTCCATGGCTCTCCCTACCAACTCACATTATTTATATAGTCTGATTATAGAAATTCTGTCATCACCATGCCTTTCTGTCACGTCTCTCATAGTGAGAGCTTATTAACTTGTGCTTTATTAGATTCTGTGCCTTTACAACCAAGTCATTAGACACGACCATTACCCTGGTCTCCTTTCCTTTCTGTCTTAAGATCCATCTTCACCGTGATACCCCTGGTTAATGAGAGTCCTTAAGTAGACAGGCTGCAAGTGATTCATTTGTAGCTCTTGTCGACTTGTTTCATGGAATAAAAAAAAAAAAAATAAATCTCTCAAGCTTGCGGCTGAATGTTCAGCCAATAGATTTCACAGTCTTGTGTTCCAATTAGTTGCCCTGAGGTTCAGCATCCTTCTTCCACACTGCTTCCTGTGAGCCCTGATGTGCATTGCTGATGTCTTGATTGTAGTGATTTTGAGGGAAGGAATATTTCCTGTTTATGCTCACACAATGATCAGCTCAGTGAGGGCTCCAAACTCACTGGGGCCTCTGGCTGCCACTTGCTTGCTGCTAATATACATTATATATACATCCAGACAGTTTGGAGACATTAGTGAGGGGGATTCTGGTTTTTGCATTCGTGTCCAGTTTTGCCACTACTGCATAATTTTTTATATTACCTTTAATAACAGGCAAGTCCAGTGCTCAGTTCAGGCTTCAGATGTCACAAATACTTACTTTTAAGAACTTCACCTACAGAGACATCTAGTTTAGATTTTACTTCCAAAAAAAAGACAGTGGAAGACTGTGTATACGCTGAAATTTATTTAGCAGAAATCAGTGAAAGCATCTCTGGAAAATGGATTTTTGGTGGGGGGTGTTTACATTTTTTGCCTTCATTTTTACCTTCACATGTAGGAATTAAGATTTTTTGCTAATACTCTGAGCTCGCTCTGGCATCACACTGAAACATTCATTAACTTGAATTGCTTAACAGGGTCTGGATTCTGATACAAGTAAAAAGAGGCAGCCTCTGACTTAAAAGCAGTCCTTGAATTGTTCTCAATTGTTTCTACTTCATCTGACAGTCTTCACTGAGGGTCCTTGGCTTAGTTTGGCAGGTAAGACCACACCAATAAAATCCTCTCAGAGAACAGGGGGAAAAGGGTGTTATTTATGTGCAATGCAGCTTTTCTGCTGGTGACTTTGTGACTTTGTGCATGTAGTATTGGTTAAGAATGTTCATGATCATAGAAATGCTTCTGGAAATAAGTAAAATCTATTGGTACATGAAATTCTGCTTTAGAAATTGTGCCTTACAGATATTAGAAATGAATCTGTCATAGAGCCATGAGCAGAGCTTTTTACAAAGCATTTGTTTGATGTATAGTTGCTCCCCAGAGAGAATAGTATCCAAGAATGAGCTTTGAGTAAATGAGTGCATTTGGCACATCCTAGAGTGATGTCAAAGCTTCACTGGCTCCAAGGGGTAGTTTTGTTTTGACAAACCTAGTTCCAGTGCCTTTTGCTCTAGAATTGATTCGAGGAATTTGGAAATATATGAAAAGAATATATCAGCACAGTGACACCTACAATGAGCAGAAGGCATCCATTAGCAGGAGATGGAAAAAAAAAAAAAAAAGAAAAAGAAAGCAATCAGGCTCTAGTTGCTGTTTTATTAGAAATTTCTTTTGTTTTTTCACCTGAATGTAGTTATACAACCATCTCCCCAGCAAACAAAGAAAAATACCCTAGTTGAACTCTGTCAATACAGAATGATCTTGAAGTGCATTTTCAGAGGAAACCTGTTATTTTTTATATTGGTTGTATGGTTGCAGGATGCTCTACGTAAGGTGTATTCCTGAATGGGAAAGTCTGAAAGCTTGTTTTCAAGTCCCACAGCCTTCAAGAGGAGTCAAAGCCCATTCTGGTCTAAGATAACCTCCATTAAGGTTAGCAAAGTTAACTCTGCTGTGGAGCTGTGTGTTCCCATTCTCACTGCAGTACTAACTGAAGCAGCTGGTGGATGAAGTGTTTAATGCAGACATATTTGATGGCTAGTAGGGACACATGGCCAAGCCTCCATTTGCCAGATCTGGGTGTCAGTTGTGCAGCGAGGTGGGGGCTGTGGGCAGGTGTGCCTGCCTGTGCAACCAGCCTGGGTGGGATTTACTCCTCTGGGGATGCCTAGGGCCAGAGGCTCACACTCCCATGGCACTCCTGGCCTCTCAACTCCTCACTAGAGTGAGTGTGAGGTGAAGGGAAGACTTTATGATCCAACACAGACAGAGGGAGAGAGGAAACAACAAATAGCCCAGAAAGATTGTGTGTCACTGCTCTTGGATATTGGGAGGTTTAACTTATATGGACATGATGTGTCAATCCCAGTTGGTTCTCCTGCATAAAACTGTGCAGATTATAAAGCCTGACTCGGAGATCTGATGGCTTTCCTTTGAGTTTTGACTCAATAGGCTTTCCTATTGAGTTTCCTTCCTTGGCAAATAGCACACTGGCAGGGTGACCCATGATGGCTGGCAGGATGGGACCACAGATGATGATCTAACTTGGATCCATTACCAGAAGTCCTCCAGTCTGGGCAGATTAGCTGCAGAACCTGGATCTAAACACTGGGAAAATGGTATTAATGTGCCATCAGACAAATAAAGATGCTGGACTGTTTCTGGGATTTTATTTTTTTAGTAACTATCTCATCACATAAAAATGATGATTGTGGTTATCCTAGAAGGTTGTTATCCTAGAAGAAAAGACATCAGTTTCCCTCACCTGAACATGTTGAAGCTTTCCTACTGTTTTACAGGACATAGGAACACTTGTGGCTCTAGATTAGGAGTTCCTCCAGAGGTTTCTTCTTGTAAGTGCCTGCTCAGCTCTGGAGAAAGTCTGAAATCTGAGTGACAAAAAACCTGCCACTGCAGCCTTGGTTCCACCTCTGAGGCCCAGAAAGCTGCAGAAGCAAACAGATACACTCCTGTAGATAGCTGCCTACCTTCAGCTAGATTTCTTTGTCATCAGAACTTCTGAAATACCTTTTTTAGGTGCTTGAATTGATAAAAGTTGCAGATTGAGGTGAGCAGACTAGTTTAAATGGCAGTGTCACTTTAGCCTGGTGGAGCTGCTGGGCAATTCAAGGTTCTATAGAGAGCTGGGTATTGCAGTGTCTCTTGGATTAAACAGAACCAGAACCACCACACGGGATTTGCCAATACTGCATCCGAGATGAGAAGAGATCCCAAACCCAGCTGTGGCTGAGGCAGTCCTAAAATATTCATCCAGATCTTGATCATTGCAAATATAACTCTGATGTTTTCCGAGCTATAAATTATATCTGCAATTATTTTTACAGCCATGGTCCCTGGAGAGAGTACAACACATGTATTTTTACGCTGTCTTGCACTTAAATGGTCTCAACCAAATTAAAAACGTTGGAAGGAGTAGTTGATTTCTGTCACACAAAAATGCATCTCAGGCTAACTATCCAGAAGCACAAAGCATACCAACTTGTAAAACACATTGCCTTACTTCTTGCAGTACTTTTTTTTGCAAAAATATTATTAGTACTTTGGAAAAAATAAGGGACTAAGATTTTATTTGCAAACAAACACTTATTATCACTGTTAGACTGTAGAATACTTGGCTAGTATTCAAAAGTAATCAAAGAAAGAGAATTTATGAAGATAGAGTCTGTTTAATTTCAGGGAAGAAGAAAGGAGATGTTATGAATTGTTCATTAAGAGAAAGTTGTTTTACTTCCATGCAAAAAATTAACATAGGAATTTGCTATCATTGTCCTGGGAGCTCTGTTTAGTCGCTGCTTCATATCAGATTCTGTGCACCTCTTATTTTTTTTCTCATTCTAAAATTTTTCATCAGATCAGAATTAAACTTTCATATGAAAATAAGAGTTGAACATCACCTGGGAGGTGTTCTGCTAGACAAGAAATGAGAAAAATTACATTTTCTACAGATTCCTGAGTAGGAATAGACAATTTATTTTCTGCATTTTTTATCTATTCTGAAAATAAGTTGTGAAAAAGTATTTGACTGTTGCAATGTCTGTCTTTGCATAAACACTTTCCCCTTCTAAATGGTATGCAAACATCAGATTGAAAATACAATTTTAAAAAGATGTTGTTAATGCTCTGCACTGATAATGTCACGTGACATTCATTCATTTATTCATTCCATAAATCTTTCCAGTCAAAAAGAATATGCAGATATTTTCATGCTAACTCATCCTTGTTAAGCTGAACAACTTGTTTATTTCACTTGTGAGAAGATAAGTAGATTGCAACATGATACCAAAATAAGTTTTTCTGTTTGAAGAAAAGTGTTCATTTCTGCATGTAGTACCTGTGCACATCCCCACCGATTTGAATGTTGCTGAAGAATTGTGTGCATTTGCACTTCATTCATTCTTCTTCTGCTGATCTAAAGCCTGATGAATTCATTGCTCATTCTGACTTTGAATCAGATTCTTCTTCTTTTTGCTGTCTTTGTCTACTCCTTACATTTTAAGAAGCAATATGCCCTTTCTCACCAGTTTGTCTAAGCTGAGCAAGTCCTGAAATGTTGGACTTTTGCACACTGCTGCTGTCATTTCTGTTAATTAGGCTATACCAAATGCCTTTTTTCTTTTTTTTTTTTTTTACCAGGAATGGGACAGAATTATGCATTTCTTCTCAATGGATGTGTCCACTTTCTATGTATGAATGGACTTTTCAAAGCTTTGCCTAACTCATATATCAAACACATTTGTCTCATCTAATAGAATGATGAAATAGAATGATGAGACATTCTATACAACAATACAGCAATTTGTATTCTAGAAACAATGATTGCTTTTGTTCTAGATTTACTAACTTCTTTTCTATGAGAAAAAAGTTGCTATTTTTTAAAAATGTAACACATTGAAGAAAGCAAGCATATATAATGATTAAGAAAATTAATGGGAATTTTATTTAGAAGATAAACTTTGTTGGCATCAAAGCCTCTGGACACTGAACTTAAGATTTCCTTAAATATGCTTCCTGCATGTGTAAGTTCCAAGATTATTCATATTCTCTTCTCATTCTGTTCATTCTGTTTTTAACTGCAGCACTTAAAGCTGCATAAATATATTCAGGAAGTGCTATAAAGAACCATATGTATGAAAGCACCTGCAGGGTCAAGTCATTAGGCTATACAGTAGTTTGGCCCATGAAAACTTGAAAATACAGTAGTTAATTTCTGAAAGTATTTCTGAAAATATCACTGGCCATTAATCAAGTTTTTTTCCCCCCTATTCTACATTAGTAAGCTTCATTATCTTCTTGTTATCTGTTCCATTTCCACTAAGAAATACAGTCTCTACTGACAGGCAACTCTTATTTTTGACACATTTTAGTGTCATTGGAGAAGTCTAAGAGCAGAGTCCTTTAATATTTGAACTACTTGATGTTAGTAATCATTGCATTATTCTTCTGGGTCTATTTGTATTAAAGGCTGACATTTGAAAAAAAAAGATAAGAGTCCCCAGGAAAGTTAGGTGCAAATAATAATGCCATCAAATCAAATTCATATTCTTTAAAAGTCTGAGATGCTAACAATAAGGAAGTGTGAGGTTCTGAACTAAGTTAATTCTGCTAGTGCTAGAAAAATTGGTATACATATAAGTTTCCAAATGTGCAGGTATCAGGGAATTTTATATTTTAATGTAGTTCAGGGAATAGTTATATATAACACTGCATGATGTGTTCATATTTCTTGCTGAAACTCAGATTGCTGACATCAGTAGTTGTTGGAATTGTAAGTTAAACAGTAAAAGCTGCACTGCAACGGTGAGAAAGCACTGCAGCAGTGGGAAGGGATGCAGTCGGGAAAATAAGAGGGTCTCAGACTAATGCTCCTAAAACTGGTGAAAAGACTTCCACTGCTCACAAGTGAGTTCTAGATCAGGGCCTGAGAAAAAAATTTGGGATAAGGAGAAGAGGGCAAGGAGAGAGATACAAATACCAAACCACTGGGGTAAGGCTGTGAGCTCAGAACCCTCCCTGTCTCCAGTGACTTTCTGTATGTGTGTTGGTATCTGCTTGTGATTAAAAGAATATTTTTTAAAATTCAGATTTATTAATATTGGTTGCTTTTTTACAGTTTTTTCAATACAGATGGGTTTGGGGCTTTTTTTGCATTTTAGATAAGATTTTAAGTATATTCACTGCAAATGCAGACTCCTATATTTTGCTTTTGAATAATATTAGCAAGTCTATTTTTTTCTGGTTAGATAAGTGACAGGTACCTCCTTGTCTATCAGTGCATGTACAGAAAAATAAAACCTGGTTCTAAGCCCAGGTTGGAGGTAGCTGCTGAACAGGATGGGTTCGTTTCTCTCTAGGGAAGAGAAGCCAGTAAGGAATCTAATTTTTGAGCTGTGCAAATTATTTATGTCCTCCAGCATATTTTATGCAGCTTCTGAAGTAGATGACTCAGTTGTGAGTCTGCTTGGAGACAGGGGCTTAATGTAGATGGCTCTTTGGCTCATTAGACAGCCTGTGATCCCACCTCCTCTTGCACAGGGGAGAGTGGGAAGGGTCTTTGGTGTGTCTCCCTCTGGAAGGTTGTGGAAGATGGAATAATGTGCATGCAGCTGGAGAGCTGCTCCCATGTCTTCATGTTGCCATGTGAATTGAGCCCAAGAAAGTTCTGATGTTGTAATAGGAGGGGAAAAATATTATTCCCTGAAGATTTAAGAACACCTGAACTCCTTAGCTGATGCATTGGGGAGTTAATAACTGTTTGGACATTGGTAGCATAGACTTAATTTTTTGCTGGATATGATGCAGCATGTCCCGTATTCTAGGAGAAGTTGAAGGGACAGCTGCCACAGGACATCTTAGAACCCATAAGCAAAAATCTGAGAAGTGTAGCTGTAGTTGTCCCATGGTAATTTAAAAATGAACTATGAAAAGAAGCGTCTGGAAAAGATTAATTTTCTCAAAAGAACGAAAAGTATTAAAAAATATTTTCTGGAAATGGCAATATTTTGATGCAATATGCTAGCTATTCATTTTTGTGATGAAAACTCACAATCATTTGTGAAAGGTATTTTTCACAGCTGTGGCAATAAAAAAGAAATCTATCAGATCTTCTTTAAAATGAGGGCTGATCAAAATGCTTAATGTATTCTATCTCCCTGTTTAAGGAAAAACTGATTGTATTTCTGTTTGTAATGGGTTTCTATCTTCCTCTGCAACCACCTGGCATTCTGATTTCAATTTAACTCTGGCTTTCTAAAACACACAGCTGATAAAACATGTAAAGATGTGAATTAGACTTGAAAATGATATTGAGTCCAGTGTTCACTGGAAACTGTATGCCCACAAGATGTGTGAGAAAATGTTTTATTTTCTCTAGATTTACTGAGTTTTATCACATATTTCAATGCTGGTTGCCACATCAAACCATAACCTTTGTTTAGTGATCAGAGAGACCTCCATGATACTCTGAAGACCTCATGACCAGCTGAGAGACAGGAAAGAGCCTTGTTGCCAATGCTTTAAAAATGTAACCTGAGTTTGCATTTTTCCTAAATGTAAGAAGATTTTTATAGGCACTGTAGCAATGGTACCTTCTGGGGATGATTCTCTGAGGATAAGTTGAGCCTTCGTCTTTATTAATAGAAAATTATTAAAATTAATCTTTCTAGAAAGGTTTTATTTGGTTAGTGAAATCCAGGAATAGGGTTCCATAATAATGCCCTAGAGCTACTTTGAAATTTTAGTTGTGCCTCAAATGCATTATTCTTAAACAAAATTATTTTCATGCATTTATTTTATATTTGAGATCAGTGAAGCACCTTTTAAATAAAGAGAAGCTGTTAAATTTGTAATATGATTAGGATTCCAGAAAATATAAATTTAGTAATTACCTATGCAACACAGACACTGCCAAAG
>VZTT01066000.1:13751-41217 GCA_013400855.1 Buphagus erythrorhynchus
ATGGACATATTTTTCCTGGACCATTCATGTCATAAGCCTGAGCCTCGATTATCAGAATGAAATGAGCTCCAGCATTCCAACAAGATGAGTAACATGAAGAGCATTGAGCTCCTTCTCATCTGTGTTTCCTTGAGGAAATACCTCAATAAATTCACAGATGTGAATTCTGGGAATCCAGGGTCATTTACAGTGAAGTGTAAATGTTATTTACCTCGTTAAACAGCCCTTGAAAATAGACCCTGAGTTCTTGTTTTGACAAAACCAGCAGAATATTGTGTCTTCTGCTATTACACTACTTTCACTTCTTCTGGTTCATTGCAGCATTTGTGTGTGTCTGATATTTTAATTCCTCAGTGTTAAATCAGATGTGTTATTACTGCACAGTGAAATGTGTCGGTAGATATTTAGGTTCAAATTTGCATGCTCTGACATCTGTTTTCCTGGGTGCGTCACAACAGTTAAGTCATGTGGTGCCCAGAATATGACACAACTGGAGATAGGCTGAACCTTTTAAGTGGAATGCTGCTCTGTCAGGTGCATTGGAACAAAACATTTTAATCTCTGCTTATGACATTTGTGTTTCAAAGCAGAATTTCAAACATTATGGTTTTCTTAATTCAAGCATATCTGTACCTAATGGTATCATCTTCAGAAATCACTTCTTGCAAATAAGATCCTTTAAAATGCTACATCTGTCTTACTTGCTGCGGGTAGCTAAATAGTTCTATCACCTAACAAAAGCATCTCTTTATATCTGAATATCTGGCTTTTTAAATATTTTGAGCAAAGGAAACATAAATATCTTAGAGTTATATACAATACCCTGGAATTTATCTCCCTTTTTAATATCACGTTTCTTTATGAGCATTGGGAAGTTATTAATGTGGTTTTTCATTTTAAGAAATATAATTTAAAAATCGAGAAGCTGCTTCTTTGCCAGGCACTGCATTATCCCCTGAAGAGAGCACAGATTGGAAATCTAAATAAATAGATGACAGTTACAGTAGAATGAACTAACCAGGGATGTGCCTTGCACAAGACTCAGGTAACATCAAGCCTGACAATCTCATCTCTTGCTTGCACATCATTTAAAATATTAACAACATTTAATTGCTTGGGAGATAGGATATTTCACTAAGAAGAAAAATACACTGCTTTCATTATCACTCTGCACTAGGGAGCCAGACTGGTGGAGCACTGCAGAAAGAGTGCAGTTATGCGGAGAGGCAAGTCTCTCCCAGAAAGGATCGAATTCAGTGCAGAGCTACGTCAGAAGGAGAGGCAAAGTGAGATCCTATGAACAAATCCAGTGAACGCCAGGTTTAAATGCTGAGGCTCCAGACCTATTTTTAGTGCAGTTTTTTTTTATTAGTGGTATATCAGGACAGAGCCCTAAAACAGACATGTTTCAACGCTTAAGCATCAAATCTGTTCACTAACCCTTTCTGGTTTTAGATTATCATTTTCTCCTTCCTTCTTCCATATGCTGCTGACATCTGCTGTGGCACAATACATCTGGCTCTGAGAGCCTTGCACAGGGGCTGTGAGCAGGCATGGTGCGAGGCCACTTTTGTCTGCTGGCAGAAGAGCATAAGGTAGCTTCAGCTATCAGCAGCCTGGTAACCCAATTCCCTGGACACCTCCCTCCCTACAGGAGGCATGCTCACTGCTTACTGCATTGCTAAAAGCATCCTCCCTCACTTCAGCTGTATTGTATCAATTCAGGTATTGAGGTTTTAATATAAACCCACTGGATTAAATGTACCACGCTGCAAAGTGACTCAAGTTAATTACTAAGAGCTGGGAAATGGCAGCTCACTGCTCTGAAAGTTTGTGGTGTGATTTTGAGAAATAGTGAGGAAACTCAATACCCTCATAATTACTTTTCATTGGAAATAATGGCATCAGCAGAAGAAGATAATGGATTTCTGAGCCTGACATGAAACACCCACCCCTGGAAGACTCTTGTGTGATTTAATTTGAAAGAAAGAAAGAGTTTGATTATGTAGGGGGGAGAGACTACTTTTTAATATATCTTTTAGTGAACATATATGTGTATTTTTATCAAATCTAGTGTCAGCTAGACATTTGTTACATAACTGGAAAAGTTTCTTGGTTATAGTATGCACTTAAGGATATTTAAAAAATGGTAAGGTGGATATTAATCATTCTTTAAAAGAACCCTTTGGCAGTAAGAATTTGTATTTCTTGATTCTCACTTGTTATGCCATGCCATTGGGTTAAAAATGTTATTAATCCCAAAAGTACTAGACTGATGTGTGTGATGCATAGCAAAATTATATAAGGGATTTGAATAGGAAAAAAAAGAAGGTGAGGGTAGTAGACTGAAGAGTTGTGTTTTTAGGTCACTGGCAGACACTGTACAGAAGAAGCTCTTAAGCCAAGAGAAAAATAGGTTGTCATTTTGGCACTAGAAGTGAGTGGTATGTGCTGGGTAGCAAATTGTTCCTGATGCACAGGGGAGCTGGGCTGAGCCTGCTGATGAGAGAGGTTAGTGAACATTTTCTCTGACCTGATTCGCCCACAGCAGTTGCCTCCTAAGGTTTATTCTTTTTTGTATTGGATTCAGTCTTTGCAGTTTAAAAATCTTAGTTATAGTTTAATAAATTATCAAATCAGAAGTCCGATTAAGAGTAACCTTGGCCACACATCCTCCCCTGGCTGCAGTTATAACATAATGAAGAAGTTTGCATCCTGAACTGAACTCTGCCACCTTCCTGTTTGAACTGAGCCCAGTTTGACAAACTGGAACTGGAGTCTGAGCAGCTTCAGGCAGACTGAGGGCAGGGTAACCATGAGCAAAGGGGTAGTGCTGAGCGTGGGGATGAGGCAGGGAGCACATCTTCCCATGGCACTGCTACAGCTGGCAGAGGACAGGCTGTTAATCAGAGGCAAAATAGTGTCCCACCACCCTTGTCCTTTGCCTGCCCTGCAGCACAGTCATGCTCAGCACTCACAAGAACACCTTCAAGGGGTGTTTGTTAATTGGGTTTCTGCTGGTAGGGCAGAACTTGGCATAAAGGTATAGCTGCCCCTTCCCATCTTACAGAGGGGCCAGAGAACAGTGAGATCATTAATGCATCCCAAAACATAGGCAAACAGCACAGGAGCTTTCTAGGTGTAGTCACTGGAGCAAAGACCAACAGCTCTGTCTTTTCAGCATGTCCTTGCAAGCCTGGGAGGTTGCATTAGGGGAGCAAGATTAGGGACAAGAGATAGTGTATGGTGACTCTGGACAGCACCATAGCTCATAGGACAATGTAGAAGGTTTGCTGTGATTTAGAGAGGCTCCAAATGTTACGTGAAATATCTCAGATACTTTTCAAACTTCTGAGAAAGACCAGGGTTGAAAAGATAATAGCAAGGCTAAATCTGTAGCCCAGTGTTTGATCTTGTCCTAGCTAGAAGTCCAGCAAGCAATGTCACTCTTGAAACTCAGAAATAACAAGTTAGCTATATTTGCAGTATATCTATAAATGTAAAAATTATAGAAAGAAGAGTGTTGGAATGCCTGGCTTCAGAGTGATGGATTAGTCTATATCCTTTCTAATGGCTAAGACCTTAGACACCATCACCCAAGCTGTGAAAGCACTTTATGGAGGTGCTTAACACTGAGAGATAAATAGTCACATTTGAGGGTACTCCGAGCTGAATTCCACCCTGTGTTACACCAGGGAAATTCCATAAGCTGAAAGTAAAGCCTCTGTTTCCAACACCTTTTCCCAGGATACCGTTTTGTAACAGTTGTTATCATAGCTTTTTCAATTAAATGTTTATTCCAGTTGGGTTTGCTTAGAGGTGGTCAAATGACAAGCAGAAAAATGCAAAACATTTGTCAACAATTATTCCATTTTTTCATAGAAATATTCCTGTTAACAATTTTCCGGGCAGCTCTAGGGACGCATTTTCTTTTCTTTATATTTCATTTCATCTAAGTTGCGAGCTAGGATTTAAATGTCAAATCTCTTTAGTTGATATAAGAGGAATTTGAAATATCTTATCTCTAGAGCGCTGTGATTGAGTCTGGCAGCACCTGGAAATCTCTATCGACAGAGACCCAGCAAGGCATCCTCGATGGATGGGTAATCTTCAAATGACACGACGTTGTCAGAGCTCGTGTTAGAGCTGCCCTTTACAGGGACACGCAGGGCTGCAGGGGCTGGGTGGGTGCTTGCAGCAGGTGCCCTTGTGGAATGGTTGGGATTACTCCAACCAAACGTGTGCCTGCTGCAGAGATGTCCATACAGGAACAGGCCAACCCAGACTCCCTTTGCAGCCAGTTGAGGGAAGCAGGCACTCCTGGAGCCCAGTTCACCTCGCTGTTAAACAGATAACAAAAACAGGACTGATAAAGCCTACCTTATTTACTTAGAATATGCTGTGACTTGGAGGAGAAAAGAGCTCTAAGAGTAAGAAATAATTTGCTGCATGTTTATTTTAAAAGAACAATTACATATGGGAACATGTCTTATATAAAGGAATTTATTTGAAGAGTGTGTTTTTAAACAGTGTATAATTATGTGCATCCTACCATGAAGGAATAATTTTGAACAGAATTAGGAGTTTTGTTTTATTTTTTTAAGTGAATGGCTGCAATCATAAGGCAGCTGATGCTCTGTTTAAATTAGATTCCATTGCTGCATTTCTTCTACTATTTATCTACTAACTAAGAAAGAAATGAACAATCTCATATAAAAATCTGATTTTCTAAGGTAATCTCTCATTGCTCAGAAACAGTCACTGTATTCTGGATGAAAAAAATGGATTCACAGTGACTTACCTTATACCAGTTCACTGAGTGAGCTCAAGAATATAGAAGTTAGAAATTAAGGTGAAATAAATTTTAAAACTGTAGAGAAACTATTTTATTAACTAATGTGCTCCTGTTGTGCATATTTTACCCTCTAGCATTTTTGAATGTAACTTCTAATTATGTAATCAATGAAGATGCTGATGTTTACCAATGAAAGGATTTTTTCCTGCTCATACAGAGCTGTGAATTAACTATAACAGTCCCACAGACCTATGCAGCTCCCTGGAATTGCAGTATGATGAAAACACACTTTCAGAATGTCCTTTTAAATGGGTAGAATCTATGTGGCAGAAGGATGATATGTTTATAAACATCCCTTACAGATAGCCACTGTGCCTGATAAAAGCAAAACGAGCGGAGGGTGTTTTTATTTGATAGAGACTCTATAGCAAAACAACACATAAATGAGTACTGGGGAGAGACTAACTTAAGGAAAAGGGAGGATGTTTCTGTGCTGCTGATATTCCTCATGCATGGAAACATACTAACATGGCCAGAAACCAGTACAGGTTAGTCTTATTTACTAGTGTAATTATAATAAACGTTGTGTTCCAGGGATGAGTTCTTGGCTGTATTGCATCTTTGACATTCAGTTCCCACGCAATTCAGCAGACTGAAGATTTTGCCCAAGTCTTCTGGAGAGCCTTATCCTCGTGTTTTCTTGCAGTAAAGAGGCTTTGCATGTGTCTTGTTTACATTTTGCTTTTCTGGGGTCTATATTCAGCCAACCTCGCTCATCAGAGCCACTTAATACATTCCTGCTGCATATGTATCCAGCAGAGCTCAGAAGTGGAGTCTAATCCAAGGGGACAATATGAAATGAAAAGATGCTCATCTGACTCTTCCTGCCCCGCTAAAATTAATGAATGGTGATAATGAATCACATGTTAATTTTTACAACAGATACACCATTGTATGTGTTAGGGCGTTATGTGTAATTCTGCAGTTTTTTCTTGAGGGATCTTGGGTGACCATGCCTATTCAGCTGTGGAGAGCAAATCTTACTGCTGTAGCTGAAAGCGTGTTTCAGTTAATAAGATGTTAAAAGATCAGGCAATGTAAAAATCTCTTCTTCAGAGGCTGTGGGCACAGAGCATGTCACTATTCTGTATTTTAGGCTATTTGCCTTTTAGAGAAGTGATTATTGATTCAGAATAAAAGCCAAAATCATCACTTAACAATTGGTATTTCATTATTCTTTGTACATGTACAAACTGTGTCACATGTTTCTGTATCCTGTAATACAGTTGGCTGGGTTTAGTATTTTCCAGTTTTTGTTTTAAGTGTCTGTTGGTTAAGACTACTCTATATTTTCCCACTATAACCTATACCTTCTCCTACAGGAAGGTATGCATACCTTCTAAAATATATATAAAGAAATATAACCAAAAAGCACTAGATGAGATGTTTAAAATGAGTTATTGGGAAATTGAAGTTTTATAGAATAAAATCCTGGTGAAAAAATGATATTGAATTGCACAAAAGTGGTTCCACAGGAAGACACTGTTGTAATAATATTTTCTTGCAGCTCAGTCTAAATGGGACTTAAAAAGAAATGTTTCCTCTTAATCCTGATGAAGCCTGAAGTGTAATGGATGCTGTGCTTAGAGTCTTCTGAGGAAGCTGAGAGCACTGTCAGAGGAAAGAAGATTACCTGGGGAGGGAGTGTACAAAGTCTAGCCTTCAGTTTTGGCAGTCTTTCTGCAGAGAAAAACAACATTCTTTACCTGAATGGTAAACATGAAGCGGTAATCCAGGTGTTTTCCTGGATTCATCTGGAATCCTTTAAAAAATATATATATAATGTGAAACATAAAACAAATAGTACAAAACAAATAATACAGAATGAATGCAGGCACATCATCTGTTCAAAGCAGTTCCTTGTAATTAATCAGTGTTTTGAGGAGGAATTGTTCAGCCTCAGTATTGTTCCTTAATTAACAACATGATGTTAGTGAAATCTGTTGACAGAAGTATGGCTGAGCCCAAGCTCCAATACTGAGCTTTTGGCTGAGCAGATTAACACAGACACATTTCATTTCCTCAGTTAGTCCAGTACCACAGAGGTCTCCTCACTCCCTCTGTAAGGTCATTCCATATTACTGAATGGCTTAAGGGAGACATTGTGAGTGAGGACTCGGGCCACAGGGAAGGGGGAAAGGCTGCTTTTTGTTGTGAGAAAGCTATTAAAATGAGGAGAAGACAAGTCTTGAAGGAAGATTTATGTAGTTTCACATGGCTGTATTGGCTTCTTACATCTGATAGAACAAAGGACACAAAAGTTGCCCAAAATGATATAGTGCAAGCAGGATTTATGGTGATTTTAATGTGACATGGAGCAGAAAATGTGTTCCCAGCAGGATATTTATGCCTGCAATTTGAAACCTGTGCTTTGATTGTTCTAGATGATAGCAAGTTTTCCGAGGCCATCACGGTGCTGCTCACCTGGATTGAGCGGGGCGAGGTGAACCGTCGCTCTGCAAACCAGTTCTATTCCATGGTGCAGTCGGCCAACAGCCACGTCCGCCGGCTCATGAACGAAAAGGCGGCTCACGAGCAGGAAATGGAGCAAGCCAAGGAGACTTTCAAAAATGCCTTAACAGGGATCCTCACTCAATGTAAGTAACCCTTTTTGTCAGTGTTGTAGTGATGGTGGTGGTGGTGGTAGTAGTGGTTTTATCATTTTGCTTGTTTGTTTGGGGGTAAGTAGTTGCAATGCAGTCATGCTCTACTTCACATCCTATTCCGTACTCTATGGCAGTTTGGAGGATCAAGGACCATTCCTAAGAACTTATTATTCAAGGTGAGCAAAGTTTCAGTAGTTTTTTTTATTAATAGATGAAGACGTGCTCTATTCACAGTGTCTACCATTGTGTAGACATAACACTTCAAGAACGGACAAGACAGAAGCCTCACTGCTCTGAGAAAAGATCGTGGGTTTTTTGAGAGAAGGGATATATAGGCTGTGTGTGACAGCTAGTTAACTAGGTCAGTTACAGAATAGAGCACAGTTGGGTAATATTTTTAGCCTGGGTTTAGGTAAAAGGCAGTAGAATCAAGTAACTTTTAGGGATATATTTAACTTTCAGGGTAAAGGCCACCTCCACAGTAGAAATATATGCTGTACTGCTGCTGGCATCAGGACTGGTTGGCTGATACAATGCCAGTATTTTTTGGGCAGATAAACTGTCTTAAATATCTAGTGCTGGCAGCTATTTCCTTAGTACAGAAATACAATCAATGAACTTACTCTAATGAGGTTCCCTCATAAAACAATGATCAGGATACTTGCCTAGAAGTTTTCTTCGAGGAGAGGAGAGGAGAGGAGAGGAGAGGAGAGGAGAGGAGAGGAGAGGAGAGGAGAGGAGAGGAGAGGAGAAAAATATGAGGAAAAAAAAAAAAAGAAAAGGCAAGGAACAAAAGAGAAAGAAAACTGATTTATTTTTTGGTTTTTAGCACGTCTACTCATGGCTCCTCAAGGAAGAGGCATATGATACTCAGAAAGATGAAGCCTGGAGCCAGCTCTCATGTGCCAGTTGAGAACAAAATCCAGGATAATTTACCAGATAGAGAACAGTGAAGTTGTTACATTGTAATTTCTGAATCATACCGCTAATCTTTATATTTAAAAAAAAAAAAAGTCCTAAAGTCTTTTGTACAATTTATTTCTGGTCCCTCAGTGGACATCCTTTAAAAGTCAGGGTTGAAGGCATAAGCTTGGATGAACTTGTCTGACCTAGCAGAGCAGCCACTAAAGATTTCTGCATAAATGATGGAGAGCTCAGCATCTCAGAAGACCAATTCACCATAGGGCATATATCCTAATTTAAGAGTTTAGATGCCAGAACTTAGAAACAAAGATTCTGGGCCAAAGACATTTGATTTCTGTGGACATATGTTCAGAGAGTAAATTTAAAAGACCAGCTAATTCCCTTGGTAGTTTACTAGGCAATATTGTCTTCCATCTCAGCATCTAAAAGGCAGTGTGAGGCACAGAGATGCAGGCACCACGCATGGCGTGCTGTTCAGTTCACACCAGGGCTTCTCCAGTTTTGTGTGCGACAGCCAGCTCTAGCATTCAGAAATGCCTTCTTCAGCTGCATTAAAAAAAGTCCCCCATTGTCAGCAGGCTGAACTTTAGTTAAATCAGTCTAAATTAGCCCATTTGTCACCAACTGTTGTAGAACATCTGTCACTTGGAAATAGAGATCCCTGTAGTTTCAGGTGGAAATTTGCAGTTTTGGCTATCTGTTTTGCTCCTGTAATGTGCTGAATGCTGAACTTACAAAAACAGAAATAGCTTTGGCTTCAAAATGTGAGTTTCCTAGTGCCACAATAACAGCAGTGCCCGGAAGAAGAAAGTTTCTGACAGATCTAGCCTAGGAGGACAAGGTCAGCCAAAAGCAGCCTCAGGGAAAGGTATTACACTGTGAATTTTATAAGAACAAGTTTTACAAGATTTCCAGATGTTCCCCATTGTTTATTTTATAAACATTGGCCATTATTAGCATTAATATGCCTTATTAAAATTCCTTGCAAACTTGCTGTGAACAGATGGATGATGTTTTTCCTTTGCACATGTATATGCCTAAGATTGCTAAGCATGGAGATTCTGAAATGAGTTTCCCCTTTTCAAGGAAATTTGAATTGAGCTGTATTTGAATTGATCTGAGGAATGTTTTTATGCATCTTTTTCCATTGTTGTTCCACAGTCCTGCATAATTGGTTACAATATGTCAGTTGCTTTATGACGAAGAATTTGAGAATACAAGATGTCCAAAATAGGTGTGTGTGGCCTATTAAATTCTGCAGAGTGACAAAAACTCACTTCTGCTCTTCTGCAATAAGGATCCAAAAGTCTAGTGTAATGCTGCAGCTGTGTGGCCATTTGACATAAATATTACAGTGTTTTAAAAATATCATGTAGCAGTCCTCTCTCATTAACTAGGTCAGATGTCAACTTGGAGCTGACCATTCTGGGCTTTCTTTGCAGTCAAAAGAGAAAAATAAGAATCTCCATGGAATGAGTCATCAAACTGACCTCATGGTGCTCTTCCAATGAGATGAATCATCCCTTGGATAAGCCATTTTTTCTCTGCTTCCCATAGAAGATTCACAGGGGGTCTAGTTCTGAACCAGATGTCCCACTTTTTACCTGCCTTGTTGAGAGCAGATTAATCCCACTTACTATGTACAGCATTGATACAGACAGTTGTAGCATAAGGGAAAAACTTGGAGTTGGATAAAAATGCCAGCAATGAATGTTATGGGGAGTGAAAAAGAAATAAAATTGGCTTCAAATGCACTCACCTGAAACACACACACACTGTCTTAGTGGGTCTCGGTAGAAAATACTTTCTTATTAATGAGGATTACTGTGACCAGAACATTTCATCTTATGGCCCAACTACTAAAGAAGAAAAGGCATTGAAATCCCTGCTACAAATTTGTGCCTGGAGGTATTTAGGAGATTACTGAGCAGATTACCCCTAAAAATTTGGGTCAATTGCTCAGCACATGAATTAATTACCTGATCAAGGTACTTGTGCCAGGATAATCTGTGAAATAAAGTGTATTACTGCAGTCACACCACAAATTTACAGCACCTGATTTAAGTGCTACAGGGACTCTTAGCCTTGGTATGGTGCTTCTTCAGTTATTTAAGGGATAAAGAGAGAAAAATGTCCACTTCCTTATTTTTTATTAAATTACTTGATTTTTCTAGATTTGAGTTTGAGCTCAAAGTATAGATTGTTTTCAAGGATTTTGGATAGGTCTGTCTTTGTCATTTGACATCTACTTTACTTCCAGGCATCACCACAGCTTAGATATGTGTGACACTGCCCCCTGACTTTCCATTCATCTCTGTTTCATTTCCTCCCAAACCACCTTTTTAGCCTGAGGTTTACAGATGTTGATCCTCATGTTTAAGGAAAATGGAGGCCCTAGAGATATCCCTGTTGGGCTGTTGGTGTCTTTTTAGACTACACCAAAGCTGCAATTACCTCCTCTTACTCTCTTCTCCATGCACTGTAAACTTTGCCTACCTCTTACTGAGTTTTTAGACTATTTAATGCAGTCTGCCTTGACAACACTGACAAAAGTACCTACAAGTGAATAACAATTCCATACTCAAAAATTAATTTGATATCTAAAGAGTAAGACTCACAAGGTGGTGGAAGTGTTCCAGTATACAAGTTCATAGCTTACACACATGGTTTAATGAAGAGAAGTCCCCCATGGCTGGTTACTGAGCGGATTATGACACTCCATCATTTGGTCATTTTTGTCCATTTTACTAATGAATTAATGGACTTAGTGGACTCTGAAACCAGGTCCCCATCAGAGTCTATGAATCAGTCTCTTGTGTGCCTGCGGGGGAGTAGTGGGAGGGTGATTTTTATCATGGAGCCCCCTGGCCAGATTACTTGACATAGAATCATGGAATCGATAAGGTTGATAAAGACCTCCAAGATCATTTGAGTCCAGCCTTTGGATGAATACCACCTTGCCAACTAAACCTTAGCACTAAGTGCCATGTCCAGTAATTTCTTAAACACTTCCAGGGATGGTGCCTTCACCACTGCCCTGGGCAGCCTGTTCCAATGGTGAACCACCCTTCCAGTGAAAAAATTCTTTCTGATGCCCAGCATGAACATGAACAAGGGGGAATGGCTTTGAACTGAATGGGGACCAGTTTAGATTAGATATCAGGAAGAAATGTACCATGAGAGTGGTGAGGCACTGGCAGAGGCTGCCCAGAGAGGCTATGAATGCTCCATCCCTGGAAGTGTTCAAGGCCAGGTTGGAGCTTTGAGCAACCTGGTCTAGTGGAAGGTGTCCCTGCCCATGGCAGGGGATTGGAACTCAATGATCCTTAAGGTCCATTCCAAGCCAAGCCATTCTGTGATACTATGGATTATGAGATTATGCAGTCTACCTGCTTTGCCTGTTGCTAAGCATCTTTGGCCCTTATTTGTGAAACAAGAAGTGAAGCTAGATTCAACTTTGAGCTGATTCAGTAGGCCTGTCCATTTAGGAAGAATCAAAGGTTTGGGAGACTGGGAGGAGGCTGTGTGTCATGTGCCCCTTTTTGGGAATCTCACAATCGTCACCTTGAGTTTTCCTTTCCTTTCTACTAAAGGACTCCAGTGGTATATTAGTTTTTTATCAAATAGCTGGTAGGTATCTGATATGACACCCCCTGTCAAAAAAAAAAAAAAAATTGTAGTTAAATAATTCTGAAAGGAAAAGCATTCTCAGTAGACTGAATGAAATTCTCCTCCTTTCTTCATTTTCAGGTTTCTTCATTTTCATTCTCTGATCTCCCTGGATATGATTTAATCTATTCTAACATTATAAATGCCTTCACAGATAGAATCTGCATTTTTTTAATACTAAAAAAGTAAGGAAAATGTTAAAAGTCCTTTTTGAGCTCTCTTCAAAAAAATGATTGGCATCAGTTTTGTTTTTGTCTTTACAGGTTCACTTCAGAAGTTGCTCTCTTGCTTTAGAAAAGATAGAATTTACATTGATATCATGGTGATTGCTAAAATCACTGTTTCATCTGATTTGCTTTAAATTCCATACTTCAGTACTTCCTCCCAAAAATCCTTCCACTTTTTAGTATTCTTATAGCACTAAAAATAAAGCCAATTTCATTACAGGTATTGAAAGCATGCTGGTTAAAATTCTCTTAGCAGTCAGACTTTTTATATACAACCAAGCTTTCCAGAGCATTCTTTGAATTGCTCCACATTAATAACAACTTTTAAAAGGATTTTCCTGTTCTTTAATTGTCCAGTCTTACAGTCTTTCTTTCCTTTGCCACTGACTAATTCAAAAATATGAGCTTACTTTATGTGCAATTTTTAGGTCATCATTAAGCTCTTTGTGAAAGAGATTGAGTCATATAATGTTTTTATAGTGCAGCCCAGTTCTCAGTTGGTGTCATAGAATGCCACTATAATACAAATAAAAACATTAATCATTCATGTCATTAGTTGCCACTATTACTTTCTACCTTGATGCATTTCTAAAAAAGAAAGAAAAAATAAGTGCAAAATAACCTCTACAATCCATCCAGGTCCTTTTGTTAGCTCATTTGGTCAGTGTGCTCTTGGCTTGTTTCTATACTCATAATTTGTCCAGTAAAGCTCAGCTGGATCTCTTCATTCGTTTTTCAGTTGTCCTTCTATCTATGAGATTTTCTATCTCATATACACATGTTCACAAAAGCATTTCTATACAGAATGCTGTGGCAGTGTCAGAGAATAGAGATGAAAGACTCCATTTTTATTTTACCTTGCATTCTTGTAGTTCCTCCCTTTCTTTTGGCAGTATAACCCTTTGTGGTTGCAATTTGTACTGTTTCTCGTAGCTTATTCTTGTGTCTCATTTTCTTTGAATTTCTGCATTCCTCCCATTGTTTGTAGCTTTCACTCCACCTAAAGTCAATACAAATCTTGGTATCGATTTAAGCATAGCCAGAATTTCAACAGAAGCTCTTCTGTTATTTTTAAGATGTTTTTTGGTTTTTTTAATGTAGTCCATTAAATATGCATGTTATTTTGCAGAAAAATGAAAGCACTACCTTCCAAGACATTTCAGTCTATTCAGACAATTCATGCCACTTGCCTGGAATCTGCATTTCTCCTAGATGATGACTCAAGGTTCAGGGCAAAGAAGCATGTACTTTAATCACGTGGAAATCTGTGCTTGGTTTTGACTTGCCTTGCTGAGTAGAGACAGGGGTAAGGGCCTGATGCATGACAGAACCGAGCTGTAAAAGTTCTATGGAAATAAAGGATGAGGGAAAAGACATTAGGCCAGGAAGGAAACCTGGAGGTTTCGCCCAAAAGGATGAGTTGGCTGTGCATACTATGTGGTCTGCACATCTAAAGCTGTTCAGACTGCTTATAAATGATTGAATAAACCTTATAAATATGAATAATCCTATGCAACTATGCGTGATTGAAATACTTGCTCGCTTCAATGTGCACTAGTTATGCTTCATGTCAAATCACTGCATTTGTCACAAATGGTGTAGTTTGGGATGATGACAGAGATGTTATGGGGCAAGAAAAGAGTTCTGGAAAGGGATAGACTATGTGGGAGAGAAAGATGGACACACACAGTAGGAACAAAAATACAGAAGGAAGAAGTCATGGCAGGCAAGGGAACATAAGGTATGGCAACAAATGGAGAAGTAAATTTCACACTTAAAGTGTGTGAGACAATTTTTTGGTTTTGTTTTGATTGCCAGAAGAGGCTATGGCTGTTGAAACCTCCTCATCTGCATCGTTATCCTTTTTCTTCAGCAAAAGAAACCATATTATGGCCCAAACAAATATAGCCCTCCTGATCTCCTAGGAACATTTTTAATCTGCAAGATTCCTGCATAATTATTACTTCACTTAATGAGACCTGCAATGGCTTAGTCCCATTTATGATGTTCCTACATTGCGAAGTTCCCTGGGAGTTCTCTTTTTGAACAGATTCACCAAAAAATGGCAGGTCCCACTTTTGCTATTTTTAAATCTGAGAACTGAAAAGGAAGGTGTGCCAAACAATAAATAAAAGAGAGAACAGGTAATTAACAGCAGTACTTTGGGGATGGTTTATAATCTTGTCAAGCTGATAAAGAAAGCACCATTCACTTTGTCTTTCTTTGAGTTGGTGGGGGGCAGCTGAGCTTTTTCTAGGTTTTTTTTCTGGTTGTCAACACAAAGTCCATAAAGTCCATTCGGTAATGCAAGATGGTGGCATTGAAAGAGCAGGTACTGTACATTTGGAGTTGCCCTGCTGTGTTGTGCTGGTCTGATGTCAGGCTCCTGTTTGTAGAGAAATGACATGAAGGTGAAGTGGTCTTGTTGAGTCCGAGTGATTTATCACATGGCACGGCGCCAGCTCTTGCGGTTACACCAAGCTGTCAGTTTCTCTGTTGTAAATTAAACCACGGTTTCACAACCTGAAAGATTTTCAAAGCTTGAATTTTAGACACATCTTCTAGCAATACCTTGCAGGGCAAACTGGTCTCTCTTTAATTTTTTTTTTTTCTTTTTTCCAAAGTTTAACAGGGAGCATTCTATTTCTAAAACTATCAATTGTTGATATACATACCTTAGACAAGTTACTGCACAGGTTTCATTATGAATCCTGTAAATTGGGCACTTTTAGTGTCCCCATAATGCTCCTTCTTTCACTGTTCCCCACTGGGTTTCTTAGCTGAAAGAAGGAGAAAGGAAAACAATGGCTGCTGACACAGGGGTTTGATATTCTTACAAGACCAGGGGTTATAGTGAGTGTTATGGTATAAGCACTTTTTTTTTCTTTGTCTATGTGGAAGGATCTCCTTATTAGCATTAGAAAGAAGTATTTCTTCCTGCATCACCCAGGTATAGACCATTGACATTCAGTCTCTTAGTAACCCACACTAGCAGATTGATTCTGAGTCAGATGGAACAGGAAGAGGGACCAGACATGAACCCAGACACACACCCTGCTGGTCTCAAGTGCTGTAGGCCTAGTCAAAGGAAAATGTAGAAATAATTTAGAGAGAGGACATTCTTTCTAGTATTCAGGTAGGTGAGACAGCGTAAATGGAAGAGGAAAACATCCTTCTTCCTCTGGTAAGTCTTGTAATTTCTCTCTGCACTGCTGAGACCTCAGTCCCAGGATGAGAGCAGAAAAGACTGCTAGTAAAGGATGACCCCCCTCACTCTGTCTGCAGGATTAAATTAAGCTGAGCTCAGGCAGGCTGGCTCATACTGTTCAGCTGTTAAAAAGATGTTGCTCTGGGTCAGCTAGTGTTTTCCCACAAAATGTGGTACAGGTTAGAGTTTGATGCAGGCCAAGTAGTTTCCCAGAAAAGCATCTTTTTGAGAAGAGAGAAGCGCTATTGCTGCAGGGACACAGCATGTTGTGCCCGTTGGTTTCAAGGAACAAGAATGGTCCCTGGCTGGTTTTGATTGCTAGTACAGATGTAATTATTGGTAGAAGGGCAGGTTGAGGAATGGCATCCTTGCTAGCTGACTGCCCACACAGCAGAACGATTTGGGAGATAAATCACTGCAGGCACCATTCTCTCAGTCTGTCCAAAAGGGTGGAATTTGGGGATATAATAGTGAAATCCTATGGTTTTCTCCTTCATCATGCTATGTCTTAACACCATGTCTTAAGGAACCTACAGGCATCTGGGCAGCACACAGACCAAATTTCTCTGATGGAGTTGCAGATAACTGTGGATTATAGAAAGTTTTTTTTAAAAAACACAGCCAAACACAAAACTCCAACATAACCAAGAACAAAGTGAAACAGCTATGGCATTTATCTGTGGCAGATGAGGTATTTTGTACTTTATATTTTGAAGATACAGCTGTCAAAACCTGTATCTTCATTATAAAAATCTATAAGGACCTTTGCTTATGTATCCAGCTGTGGTATGCTTTACTTTAAGGATCCATCCCTTGCATTATCTGCAATCTTCCTCAGGGTGATATTTCCAAATCTGATGTTTTCCTCTGCTAGTCAAAGGCAATCACATCTGTTTCTCCGTCTGTGAATTGAGTAACAGGGAGAGGCTGCAGGTTTTCAGCTCTAAAAGTGAGAAAGGCAAGTTCTTTTTTGTAAGTAAACAGTACCATAACCAAAAGAATGAGTGCTTGGCTCAAATTAATTAAAATAATACCTATTTCATTACTCTGCAATCTGTCTACCATTTCTCTTACTAATATCACATGTCATTTACCTATGCACAATTTTAGCCTTGGACTAATGCTAAGTTCTGTTTAGTTCATTACCAAATGCTTTTCAGGACTGTTGCCAAAAATATTCTCTTCCCTATCCAAAGCTGACCTGGAGACTCTAATTCATTCACTACAGCATCTAGCCTTGACTACTGTAATTCCTTGGTTTGCTGGGCTTGGAGCCAAATCGATTGGCAGGCTGCAGCTTAGTCAGAATTCAGCAACAGGGCTTCTGACCCAAACCACACCAACTCTATATCCTCCCTGTGCTGCGACTCTATATTTGAAAAGTGTGTTATACATTTACTGTAACAGTTTCCTTTGCACTGTAATTTTATGGGTGGAATTTTTCTTTTACCCTTCATGTCAACTGTCACACTCTTACAGAATTTTTCTGTGCTAAATTGTCATATATTCTACTCTGACACTTGCAGTAATTTAGTGCAAAGCCTTTTTCATCCTGTGTCCTTAATTGGTGGAATTTGGAGTAAAATTCTATATGAAATCTGCTTATTTTATCTGCCAGCCAAGACTTTTGTTTTTATTTTAACACATTTTTTTGGTTTCTATTTTATTTCTTTTTCTATTATAAATACTATATATTATAATATATAGTATAAAATAATATTCTTGGCAGCTTATAATGTAATAAGCAGAGGAAAAATTGAGTACTTCTTAACTCCTGAACACAGAGATAAATTTCAGCCTTCACTCAATCATCTATTTTAAATAGACTGCTCGATAAATGTAATGCAGGGTAAAAGTGGTCTCTCTACCTCTTAATCTGTAGATGAGGCTACACTTTGGTTCTCATTTATTTTTGCTTTTCTTTAGTAGTACAATTTTCAAACATCCTGTATCAAATATTTTCTTGCCCTGGAGATATTATAGTTTTCCGTTTAATACAATCTTCTATGCAACTTCTGCAGGCATTATTTAAGGGATTTTTGCTGATTTTCTTAGTTTTTCTGGTTGTTTTTACATTTATACTTGATGGCAATACTTTTTCCAGGTAGCATTCTTTATGGCAGCAGAAATCGAGGCTTAAAGTTTCTATTAATATACTTACTATCAGTTGGCACCTCTAATAAAGTGTATTGCACTTTCATATCACTCCAGGCTTAGTTGTTTGGGTCTTTCTAGTTATTTATAACACAGCAGAAAAACAATTAGATAATAATCCTTTGTCCAAAACATGCTGCGTAAATTAGCAGCCACAGAATAAGTCATTAGGAGAGATGCAATTACTTACATCTTGTAAGTTATATTGATGGGAAAAACATGACATGTTATGGACCCTTCCAGAACTATATGGGTTTTTAAATCCTAATTTAGTAAGGAAACAGCTCTGCATATGGTCAATGAAAATTTGATATAGCATAGAACTCACTAACAGATGTTTGACAATGAATATTTCATGTTACTTAATAATTCTACTTACCAGTCACAGTTGACACTACAGTTGACTGGAATTCAAGGTGCCTTAGAGACATAGATATGACCTGTTATATAGTTTTGGAAATTTCTTCCTGGAGATCAGAAAATAATCTGAAAACCATGGTCAGCAGTGAGACTCAGATTATGTAGATATCAGCCCAATATCTGGGGTTCTCTTTGGCCAAGTGTTACCCAGACACAGACAAAAAATGTGTTGACTGGGGAGTTTTTCAGCTAATATAAACCTTTCATGGCTTCTCCTTAGGGATGAATCTACCATCCCTATGGGCTATGTGCTGCTGGGTCACTTACCCATACAACTTTGATTCTGATCAGGAGTGGGTACATCATGTCTTCTCTTCCAATTTCCCAGAGCACAAGCATTATGCCAACTTTAGGCTTCCAGGGTATCTATGGGAAAACAAATGAGTCTTGGTGCAACAAGAACAAATGTGGCAGAGCAGATTTACATTGAATTGCCATCTCATAGCATGTGAAAGCAGGATTTTGGTGCATTACAAAAAGATGTGAAGGCACTTCCCTGTACTGTCAAACCATGGCCTTGGCTGCTGTTTAGCTCTAATATAGTTCTTGGAGACCTTTTATGTTGGAATTCGCAAAGCTTTATGGCCTAGATTGCTGTGAATATTGAAATTGCTGTACATACATCGACACTTTCTTTGAATGGTATGTTGGTCCTTGATACATATTAGTTTAGTATTCTCCACTGCATTTTCCTTTTTATTATCCCTTGCTGCCTATTTTGTAAAGTTTCTTTAAATGCCTTGCTTTTTAGCATGTTGTACTCATACTATCCTAGCTCTTGTCACTTTTTTAATTCCAAAAGGTTAGGTAAGTGAAGAAGATCCTTTTAATATTAACTTTGTCTACTGCAGTTATACAAGAAGAAGCTATGGCATCTTCCTCGCTTGTGTTTCCATTGAGGAAAGTTTCTGAAATTATCAGATAATGACTTTTGATAAATCTTAGCACCTGTTCACATAATGGAAATTAAACACTTTAAAGTTCAAATGTTTTTCAAAATTCAGTTGATCTTATTAGTACTTAATAGTGGAAAATGGCAAATCAGCTCTTGCTCGTATCTTTGTGAATCTTTTCTACTTGAATTTCCACTTGCAAAATGAAAACAGATTGTTAATTAAGCAAAATTTTCTGAGCACCTGGGTCATCAACAGAACAACAGTAATTAAATTCTAGCCTGAATTTCTATACACATAATAATAGAGTGCCTTACCATTTTCATTGTTTTCAAATTAATTGAAAAAATATACACAGCATTACTTCCTTGATACATCCACTCTTCAGTCTAAGCAAGTTCTAATGTGCTGAAATTATCACATCTACTTCTAAAAGTTTAATGGATTACAAATGGATAAGATCATCACAGTAGGTCTGAGGCACTTTCTTTATTGTAAACTACCTATACATATTTGTTTTAAAAGAAAATGAACTACAATTATTTTTTATTACTTTAGAAGGTAATTAATCATCCCTGGAAGAAAAACTTCTGTTCAAAATGTTGTAATTTTCTGGAACCTGAAAGCAGTCTTCAAAAGTGATAAAAAAAAACAGAGAACAGAAGAAATGTGCTCAAACGAGAGAGATTTAACTTTCCGTTCTAGATGTGAAAGATAACTGCCTTAGTAGGTGAACTCATCATTTTAGGAAGGATAAGTTGTTACGTATAATAAGATTCTCTACATCTCTGACTTAAGGAAAGAATGAGGGAAGCTCCAGATCAGCAAGACAAGGGACCAGGGCAGAGGGTGTTACAGCACTCCTGCCACCACTTTTCAGTGAGAGGAACAGGAAGTGCTGCAAGCTGCAACTTGATAAAAAAAGGACATTGTTTCCACCCAGGAATCTAAAGAGATAGATAGCAAAGAACCTTGTCAAAGAGTTGAAGCTTTTTTTTTTTACTTCACTGGTTGGCACAGCTGCTCATTCAGGAGCACAGCCGAGGTCATTTGTAGAAAATCTGGATTTATTGGTGTTTTCTTCAGTTAATTGTGCTGGGATCAAGGCAACTTACATCTTGGCCAAATTATTTTTAGGCAGGTCACTGTTGTGGAAGGACAATTTTGCTTTTAACTGAAGAGAAAGAAAAGAGTGTTGAGAGAAAAGCTTTCTCAACTGAGCTAAAAACTTGATCTTAATTATCCTAGATAACTGATCTAAATATTGATGTTTGCCTTCAGAACAAATTCATTAGAGTTGAATGAGGGAAGCCCATTTCACATCTGTTCTTCATCTTAAGTGAAAGAAAAAGGTGTCTGTTCATGTAAGTAACCATACATAGGCCATGGAGACAGCGCTGATCTACCACAGGTGAGCCCTTTGACACTGGATAGGGGAGAAGCAGCAGCTGCAGCCACAGAGTGCAGGGTTGATGTATGGTTTAGCCCTTCCCACCTGCTGGCAGGTTCCCACTGTCACATAGTGACCTTCACAGCAGAGCCTGCCTGCCTTCCGCTCGTCTGTACGCCGCTGCCGCGGGGGAACACGTACGTGTCAGGTGGATGTCTCGAGGGTCATTCCTGTGGTCACACACCTCTTGCCACCCATGCAAAGGCGTGTGCCAGCACAGGGAGTGGTAGCAGACATCACGGGGAAGCAGCTGCATGCTTGGTTCTTGGTGCATAGTTAAGAGTTGTGTAGACTAAAGTTATGGAGACAGACTTGAAGGGAGACATCTCCAACATTGATACAATGTAAGTATAAAAGACACGTCATTGGATGGATATTGATGATGTTGTTTCAGTAATGACATCATCCATAGACTCCTAGTGTCTTTGCTTTGCTTCTCTATAGTGATCACAACATAAATTGCTTGTCTTGTTTGACTTCCTTGTTCACCAAAGTTGAGCAGATTGTCGCCGTTTTCAACGCTTCTACCAGACAAAAAGCTTGGGACCATTTCTCGAAAGCCCAGCGAAAGAACATAGACATTTGGCGAAAGCATTCTGAGGTTGGTGATTTTATTTTTACTTTCTATCCATCATCTCACAGCTGGATTGACACAGAACGAGTGTGACTGTAGCTGGACATAGTGTATTTGGCAATATTTACAGCTACCATTTTAGCTGTTAATCAACTGGCCGTTTTACAGTCTCGTCTGCAGTATGAATTGCTCCCATTGCTCTCATTATGGTAATAGTCATTAAATAACATGAAGACAGGGAGCAATGTGTTTTTATTTTTCATGCAAAATTTGGGAAATCATTAGAAGATTATGTTTTCTATCTAAAATAATGAACTGAAGTAGTGAAATTAGGAACAATATTTTCAAATAAGGAATTTAGGAGTCATCGTGATCTGTTTTTAAAAGAAGAATTCTGTGCCATCTTATGGTCATTATAAGATGACTTTGAGTGAAAACAAAATAAAAAATTTGTTTCCTAAGTAATGACTTAAGAATATTAAGTCTGTAACTGTGGCCTATTCCTTCCCATTTGTTCTATGTTTATCTTTAAAAAAGTAGATACATTGCTTGTATTGAGTCTAAGTATTATGCTTGCAAAGAAACCAGTATAAATGTAATCATACAACCACACAGAGTTAGCAGTGTGGGACCATGCATGTGTGACTGTCATAAGCATGAGCAGGAGAAATGGGATTCTAACTCCCCTTGCTGTGAGTGGCAGCAAAGGAAGTGCTAGACATCATCCTGTGTTTTGGTCATCCGGCTTTCAATTTTAATTCAGTATATACGCTATGAGCCTGTATTTTAAAAAGTAAGTACCGCTGTCTTTGTTTTCTTTCTTTGTTCTTCTTTTTTTTTTTTTTTAATTTTAATATGAGCAATTGACATACACTTGGTTTACTGTCATGTGGTACAGTGTATTGATTGTTACTATCACAGTCCTCTAAATGATTTTTCTCTGTCTCAGAATAAAAACTTTAGAAGGTAAGGTGCACTTATTTAATTATTTTGTAGTACACTTGTAAAATAAGTGTTGTACACTTAGTTTGAGAAACACTGAAGTGCTGTGATATAAATCATTTGGATAACATTTTAAGTGTCCATTAACTAATGCTAAATTACAGTTGAATACCAATGGCACTAAATGTAACATCCACATGAATACCAAATGAATACTTTATTATCAGTGCTATTATGGTGAATACAAAATTACTTCAATAATGGGACACTTAAAATAAAATGTTAGCATAATTTATTGGTACAAACTGTATTTTGCATTTTGTTCACAAATATTTCATATACATAGTGGATAATGCCTTTGTTCAATCGAAAGTTGGGAAGTTGGGGATTGATCTTTGCCTTATCTTTTAGAGAAATATGAAAATATGATTTCTGAGTAGATTATTTTAATTATATTAAGATCATCCCTTAAACTAACTTTCTGTAAAGGGATGTGGTGTGTCATTCATTTGCTGGTTTCTAAATATTTAATAAACTGAAATGTGTAAGAGTCGGACTTTTCAGAAATGTTAATTCTTTACTAATTTCTTTCAAAAATTACTGCCTTTTGTTTTTCTGAGAGGAGGACAACTAAAAGAATTCAAAATCATGTAAGCGTGCAGCTAAGCCAATATATATTTAATAATGCCTGTTTGAATTTCAGATATGAAATGTGATGCAAACAAACCAAATGGTATATTTGATTTAAATTGTATCTTCTAACCATGGTATTATCTGCTGATTTGTTTAATTACTTGATCACCTTCCAGTTTTTTCCTGAATTTAGAAAAGCTTTACTAGAAACCCAAGGCAAAGAAAAGACTCATACACATAGACATTCTCTGTAGAAAATTATTGACTTTGCTAATAATGTAGACACTGATGCATCAAGGACATTTGTCCACTAATGAGGGAGTAAATGTAAGTGGACGTCTGCTCATGTATGCAGCATTCTTCCCCAGGAACATGTGCAGGTGGCCTTTTCCAATAAGGAATTCAGAAATGGCCTGCCAATTTCTTCTAGTAACACTTCTGATTCCATTAGAGAGTGGCTGACAATTTACCCTTTTAATAATTTTTTTTTTAAATTTTAAATTATTCCCCTGTAAAACACCCACTAATTAGATTCCTTGCCTTTGCTGGGATTAACGAGTACACATACATTTTACAGAATATTTGAGATCTGCTGATGAACCAAGGATACAGCTCAAGAGAAACGCCTTCCCTTTTTTTCACGCAGCCCCTCTCTGACAGATTATTGTTAATTGCACAGAGCTGCTGTCGGACTCCTCAATGCTGTCTCCTCCTTCCACACGACTCTCCCTTGTTTCAAAGATTTCAAACCACCTCTTTGGGAATTAAGCTCTTTGTTGGCAGAAAAATTAGCTGTCTGCGGGTGGACAAAGCCTACACTAATCACAGTGCAGCATCCCCATGTTACACCTGACAGGATTATTAGGACAAAATAGAGTCCTCTCAATCTTCCCAGTGCTGCCATTAAAAAGGCAGCCGCTGCACCCGCGCCAGCTTTTCTCCCCAGAACAAAGACCGTCTAGACTCCTACAAAGCCCGGTGCCTGCTGATCCTTTTCCTGGTGACATGTGCAGGGGCTGCCTGCCTGCCCTTGTGGCAGTCACCCGGAGACCGAGCTCTCCTCCTGCCACTCATTTTGGACCAAGATGCAAAGATTTTCAGGCCAGCGTTATGAGACTGGGTCTTTTAAATCCAAGGCAATCTGGGCATAGGGACAGAGGGTGAGATTCCTTTGACCAGCATTAGGCACTTACAAATACACAGCTCTTCAGCTGCACTGGCTGCTCTCAGCTCCCTTTGCAATCAGCGGAGAGAACAAGGCACTTTCAGGGTGCCTTTTAGTTAATACAACTTCGTGTGTTGGAGACACCCACATTTGGCCAAATGAATTGTACCCCAAGTGGCAGAGGGAAGCAAGAATTAGCTATCCCTTAAGCAGGCTGACAATCTCTTTATCAGTCTGCTTTATACACCAGTTTTAATTATTATCCCTGCTGTTAAAACTTTCTCCTATGTTTAGCAGACCTAAAGATACTTAACGAGGAAAATCACTTTTTCTCTTGTTTTCTCTGAGTGTTACTTTTGATAAACTCAGTTCTTTCACAAGAAGAATTTCCCTTGCTTCTGTTTTTATAAATATTCATACACAAATAAATATGATTATAATGATAAATGATGCATAATTAAAATCAGATCAGTATTAAAAACAGATACTAAATAATGCATAATGACTTTATGGGTGTTAATACTGACAAAAGGAAATTTTGGATTTTAGGAGCTCCGAAATGCTCACAGTGAACAGCTCATGGGAATCCGCCGGGAAGAGGAGATGGAAATGTCCGATGATGACAGTGGTGACAATCCCAGTAAAAAGCTGAGAGTAGATGATTCAGGTAAATGTATGCAAGTGTTGTTTTATTAAAAGCAAACAAAAACTTACATATGAGAAGTGACATGTTAATACCCGATTATATAAGACAGTGTTTTATTTTAAACCCTCATAAATTAGTTATTTGAATGATGCAAGCTGTCTCTAGGAGATGTCTGTCACCTGCTATGTTCCATAATGATGAAAATTCTCCAGTTCTGCCCTTGGCTGGAAGGATTATGTTTCCTTTTTGCACTCTCTGCAGCTTTGCATGACAGCATTTAATTCCATGGTAGAAACAATGCTTTATTGTGAGACCAGTTCAAGTTAAGCTTTGATCAGTATTCTCTAAGCTGTACCTTTCTTTGCAACAAAGACATAACAATCTGTAATCTCTATAAGAAATAGCATTTTAACTCTGGGGCTCTTTTGGTTGCATACTGCCATTCTAAGGGTGCCTATTTCACAGTATGGTACTGCATTCTGCATGAATTAGACACTCATTAGTTGGCTGTCATGAGTCCAAGAACAAGGGTGCATGTAATGTGAATAAGAAAAGCAGCTTTTTCAGCCTTCTGCAAATACTCTGCTATCCAAGATGGACACCAAGAGATGGCTCAGGAGCTGCCAGAGTTACTAACTGGTAACATGATCTGGATGTGTGCTTTGCTCTACTTCTTGGCATTGGCTAATAATTTGTGAGTTGCTAACAAGGATTTGCTTGTTTAGACACTCATATAAAGAACGAAATTTTCAGGACCTGAAGCCAAAGCAGGACTAGAAACTGCCAGGCAGCAGTGAACTTTCAGAAAAATAAAGAAGGAAAGAATAATATGGAAATAAAATGAGAGTCTCCACTAGGGTAATCCTGATCTAGTCCTTTTCATATAGGCACCATAGTAAGAAAGGAAAGAATTTCATCCATTCAATGATTTCAGGTCTTTGTATGCCAGTCGAAAGGTGTGAATTCAAACTTACAGAAAGAAGAACTCTTTAGCTCCTTCTGTGACAAGATACTGTGTGAGGCTGAAGGTCCCCAGAAGTAAGGACCAAAGGAAGGAGTGTCATTCAGCAAAGAAATTTTTACTGTGACATCTCTCTTGAGGGGAGATTTAATATTTTTCCTGGAAGAAAAAAGCAACAATAAAACCCATAAAGGGCAGCCTTAATTTTTGCTAGGCTAATTTTGTGGATTTGTATTTTCTAGATGCCATTATCAGAGTGTTTGAAGCTGAGACAGCAGGTCTCAGGACCTGCTAGAAATCAGCAATTTTTATGACTGTCTAATCATTTTACGTCGACTGTGCCAACTCTCATGGAGAAAAGTCATTAGAACTAACCGCAGGAAGGTAGAGCCAGAAATACATATAGCCTGCATGCCAGAAGAGAAGTAAGAATGTTTTGAAGTGTGATACTTTCCAATTCAGCCAGGTTTAACATATGCATGCTTAGGGCAGAGCTGTGTTGGTCATTAATTTTGTAACACCACAGGAAGGCATGTTTGGTTTTCATGCACGTAAAAAGATATTACTGTCAAAAGTTTTGATATCTGAGATTTTTACAGCATTCTATCCCAAACAATTTCAGGTTACTTGTATTGTTACAATGTGGGCACTTGAGCAAACTCAATACTGTGTTGTATTCTAAATCAAAATTTGGCAATATGAATTCACTTGAGTGCATGTCCATCATTGTTTGTTGTACCATTCATCATCCTCTTAAACTCAATGGAGTTGATCCATCCTGCTGCATACATAGTCATCCAGTTCTCAAATTAATGTTATGGCTTTCTTCTTTCAACACTACACTCTCAGTTAAAGCAAGTGCATTTGGTTCTTGTCAATGACAATAGAGGGAACTTGGAATTAAACCAAAAAAAGCTATTGGGTATAAAACATTGGTAAATGAAAATAAGCTGAAAAAGGATTTTCTTTATTATTTCTCTTATGTACAGAAATGTGATTCTTCTTTCCTTCTTCTGGCTTTTTTTTTTAATTACTATTTCTATTAGCTGCCTTCTCTTTTTCTTTTTTTTCCCCCTCTCTTTCTAATTACGTCATTTCAGAACTACCACTTTATCTCACTGGAATGGCTGTTTGTATTCACAGTAACCTCTGTTGTATGAAGAATGTCTTTTAAAGAGTCTTTTGTCACAAAGAAACCATCTTGCACAGTAAGAAAACAGTGTCACTTTCTTTATTTTTAACCTCTTTTCTTAAATTTTTTGTCTAAGTACTTGCCCTTGGGAAGAGCAAGAGTTGAATAACATGAAAATATTATGCCTCCACAGTTCAAGGACAGCACACACACGTAAAGTTTTAAAAGTCTAAATCCAAAAGTAGCTCAAGAAATGAGACATGATGAATTGATTTGGATGGTTCCAGTGCTCTGGACTGTGTGTTCTGCCATTCCAACAATTTTTTTGAGGACATTATTTTTCAGCCTGCCCTTTTTGACAGTGTGAGCAAGACTGCTGGGAAGTTACAACCCCAAAGCCATAATAACTGACAGAGATTCCCTCAGGCTTCAACACCTGTGTCAGGTCTTTTTTTCAGTGGTTCACCTGGTTAAGTCACTGCTAGTACAAGAAGGCTTAATTAATTCAACAATTTAGAATGAGTTCTAAGACCTCATTCTATCTCAGTAAAGCGTTGTTTCAGGAGTCTCCCAGCATAATTTCTTCTTTCCTGGAAGAAAATACACTGAGTGCATCACATCTTCTCACAGCTAGATAGTTGGAATGAAAACTTTCCTCTAGGATATCTGAAGATAAACCTATTAATCACCCTGAGAAAAAGAGGATGGATTCCAGCCCCAGCATTTGAAAATATACTGCAATACATCTAAGCCCTGAGATTGTGAAGAAGTACTTCAGTGCTTGAGTGCTTGTCCAGAGTTGCTGGACATGGAGTTTCAGAGTGCTGTGGTTTGACCTAGCTGGCAACTAAATATGACTCAGCTGCTTGCTCACTCCCCCAGCCCAGTGCAATGGGAAGGAGAATCAGAAAAAAGTGTAGCAAGTTGTGAGTTGACATTAAGGACAGCTTAATAATTGAACAAAATATAATGATGATGATGATAATGGTAATAATAATAGTAATAAT
>VZTT01066001.1:4423-15124 GCA_013400855.1 Buphagus erythrorhynchus
TACATATAATGTTTAAAGTAATGAAATAATAGCATTCAGAGGTGCATTTCTGTTTTTGAAGAGTAAAAACCTGCACTGCATTCCTACAGGGTAAATGGACAGTTACCTTCATTGCTCCCCTGTATTGTGACTTGTTCCATTTGTATTAGTCATTTTTTAAACTCTAATAGCTTCATCACATACAGGTTACTTGCTTTTGTGAAATGTTGTGTTCCTTTTCATTTCTCCTATTTTGCTGACCCTGTAGCAGACATCTCTTGCTGTAGCCCCACTTAATAGCCTGAACTCATCTAGGAGTACAGAAAGGAGAAGTTCTCCAATTATGCTGTAGTGAGGCGCAGAAAATAGTCAAGCAGCCTTTCCAGATAAGGCAGTCTGAACCTCAGCTGGATCTGGATCAGAACCCACATTTCAGTGGGGAAATACACAGGCCTCACACCCCTACTTGTACAGCAGCTCTCAGAAGTTTTTTGAGAGCTGGAATAGATGATGAGCAGCAGGAGAACTACTGCTCCTGAGCAGCTGTAGGAACTTGAGTACATCCCTGATGGTCTCTATTCCTGTTCTCAGGGAGCTGAAGGGTAGGCAGTTTCTGGCTAAAATTTAGTGTTATATTAAAAAACCCCAAAAGGTATAAATTTTGTGCCTTTTTTTGCTCTCGGGTTTAGTCAGTGTGACCCCAGCCCTCGGCACAGTTGGGTTTTTCACTGCCCCATTCCCAGCACTGCAGAGCCACAAAACAACTGATTTAGTTTTTCCCCCTGCGTCACTGGAAGGNTTATTATAGCTTGTTGACTCTTACAAAATAAAAAAATAAAAAAAAAAAAAAAAACTAAAAAAAGTACTTCATCCTTTTATTTGCCCATTGGACTCATCAGTGCAATTTCTTGAGGGTAAATTTTGTCATGGAAGGATGATTACATGCTTTTCAGAACAATTTAATTTGATGTAACAATACTGTAACTCTTGCTAAATCTTGCAGAGAGTAAAATATCCAAATTAAGCACAGTAACCAATCTGTGTCTGTACTGAATAGTAGCTGACTGTACTTTATTTTGAATAATGCATTTGTACTACTTTAAAAGTAGTAAAAATTATCTGAGATGAAAGTAGATTTGTCCTGCCAAAGATAAAACATTTTTATTGCTAATGAAATATTGTGACATTCTACCTAATTGCTGGTATAATTTCACAAATGTGCTGAATCATGTTATCATGGGGAACAGGGGACTCTTTATCTGTGGAAGGTCTAGTCAAGAGGTGCCTGGTATTAAATGGAGTTAATATGCAATTTCATATAATTTGGAGTTTAACCATACTGCTGTTGTAGGTGGGCAAAAAAGAATTCTGTGATACCAAGCCTGAAATCATTTAATCAGGAATGTATATCAGTTATGTGGTTCAGTTACCAAATGTTGATAGAACCAGCTATAGTAGATTGTTGTTTTTTAATTACAGCTGCTCTGTAATGTTGTTGTGTCACCAGGTTCCAAGAAAGAAAATAGCATGGTATGGCAGTTTGCTGTGCTAAATGACCACTGCTACTGCCAAATATAAATACTACCAGGAGTGGGTTCTTCTATAGGATGATAGCCACATCCCTAATTAATGAATGCCACCTTTCCCTATATGTATTTATGTTCAGATAATTTATTTAAATAATGTTCCTACTACATGCTTTATAGCCTTTTGCCTTTTGCTACACAAATTTTAGCTTATATTGCAGACTGTGCAAGTCATTTGGCAAATGTAATTTCCATCCCTGCATACTAATCGATTTCTTCACAAACACCTGCTATCAGTTATGATAATAAAAATGCCATTCTGAATTGAAAAGGGGCCAAATGGAGCTTCCTAAGGAAATGACTTAAGTGTCTTTCAATGCCTTTAATGTAGTAATGTTCTTGTAATGCCAACACTTTCGGCATTTGCATTTTATATAATTTTTTTCTATTACATCATTTTTCTGTCTAAATGGTCCCTCATAACTGTTGCTGTGAAGTAGTTCATAGCAAGGCTGGAGAGAAATTTCTGTGTTTCCTCTCTCATGGGACTAAATCCAGCAACTTTACATTAGGAAAATTCCTTAGCACAGACCTGACTGGAACATCTGGCCACTGTGCAAGTATAAATACTAAATGGCTGTATCAGTTCTTATAACATCACTGGGAAAACGTTGTAAAGTTGGTGAGTGTCTTGCCCTTGGACTGCATGCCAGTTTCTTCCTAAAATATAAGCCTAAATTTAGCAGCCAGATTGCAAGTAGCATTTGAATTATCCAGGGTCACTTTATGGCTTCTTCCATCCCAGGAAACAACCTCCCAGCAACAATCCTTGCCAGAACCTAATCATTTTCAGCTCTGCTGGGTCTTGTCTCAGCTCCGAAATGTCTCACTGGTGTTCAGCTGCATTGTCATCTCTCCAGACAATGTCCTCTGTATTATTTGAAAATAAATAATCCATTTCACTGATCTTTTCACATTTTCATTTTCTCTTAGCTCTAGCCGCCCAAGCATACGCGCTAAAGGAAGAGAACGATAGTCTTCGATGGCAGCTGGATGCTTATAGGAACGAAGTGGAGCTCCTGAAGCAGGAGAAAGGACAGCTCTTTCGAACAGAAGAAAGCCTCACAAAGGACCAGCAGCTGCAGTTCCTACAGCAGACAATGCAAGGCATGCAGCAGGTATTGCTAAGGAAGAAAAGAACAGGTCTTCTATTTTAGGAAAGTGGTACCATGGGGCTCTGCTGTACTCAAGACTATTCATTAAGGTCCTGATTTCTTTTCAGAAAATCACTGGGAATTTGGATGGGGGAAAAGGGGGGAGAATTTGTGGATATATTTAGGCATAGTCATTATAGGAATTCATAAACTGAAAACCCATTGATCATTCAAGAAAACTCCTTATGCGGTTGCTAGTTATGAGCAAATTGCTCTGTTCCTCTTCTCACTTAATCCAACTGGCCCTGGTACTGCACAAATTTTTTTAAAAAATTGCCTAATGTATCGTAGTCAATGTTCTGTGGTGTCTTCATTTACATTCATTTGCATCTTTTTTTCTGCTATTGTTTGAGAATGACTGAGAAATCAGCGTGTCCTGACTACCCTCTTAACTTGCAAATCATTAGCAGCATCAGTGCTATTTCCTGAGCTATTATCATTTATGCTGACCCATGGATGTAACCTTTTCATTCAGATAGTTTTTAAGTGGTTTAGTGCAGCAAAAAAGCTTTTTCTCTGACACCAGTCAACGAGAAACTGCACTGTGTTCCTACAGGGGTAAGGGGTGTCAGTTTATCATAATTATTATCCCTTATTTGTTAGCGTGCTCCTGACACTGTGCTGGATGAGTTTGGGCAAGCACATCCAGACTGCTCCCACTGTGTTGTCTGACATGTCCAGTGACACAGGAGCAGCCCTCATCCAGCGTGCATGTGTGCAGCATCTTCCCTGCCCAGGCACTTGTGTTCAGCTGGTACATGACAGAACACAAGGGCAGTGGCTCACCACAGTGCTGGGTTGTGCTCCCAGCTGGAGTGGAGCTTCTCCACCTGGCACTGCAGAGGTTAATTTTCTTCCTTCATCTGTAGCATGGCACACACTCCTCTGTCACCCCCAGTTACTAGATTCCAGAAGGGGACAAGCTGTACCCACTTCCAGACTGTACTAAGCTGCTTTTGTATGGCAAAACTCAGGAGATGTTCACTTACATACGAGCTGCCTTGTTGGGTTAGGAATTGCATGGCTGTCCTGGTACCCATCGAATCCAGCAAGTCTGGAAATCCCAACTAACACCCAATAACAGAGCACAAGGCAACCCTACACACATTGATATCAACACAAGCCCCCTTAAGTCTGCAAAGTTTTACAAAATCAGGGTGATTTATTGTATGGTGGAATAATTCTGACCAAAATACTTCAAAAGTTGAAAACAAGTAATTGGTAATTCAGGAATAAAATCTTTCCCAGACTTCAGAATTAAGTCATTACTCAGAAATACTTGAGGTTTCTGTATACTTTAGATAAGCTTGAGGTCTGTTCATGATCTTATCCTTATATAAATGGATATTTAAATATCACTGGTTTTAATAAATTTAACACCATATGTAAAGATTCTGCTATATTTCATCCTGGTGCTAATTCTCCACTAAAATTAGTGAAAAGTAGGCATAAAATACTACTAAATAAAAACTCTGGAGCCCTAGCACCCATTTGGCGTTATTATAATTTTCTGTCTGGGGTCTGGATGAAGTATAATCAAGTCTGTAGAATATAAATAGATTTTTATTGAACTTCAAACAAATGTTAATAATGCAAATCAATAACACAGAGTGACTGACTTATCTCTCTGTTCAGCTGGCCATGGACGCTGTAGTCCCTATTCCTGTGAGAGTTTCTGTGTTCGTGACAGTTTTGCTGTGAGGTTCTCCATTTTTCTAGTTTGCCATCTCAGGGTCAGACCTACTTGCTCCCAGTGGGATATAATTAGAGATGGCCCAAGGAGCTGGAGAAGACACTGCAGATAATCCAGTCTGACAATATGCTGAGGAGAGCAGCAACACAGAAGCACGGGAGGTGAAGTTCAGAATATTTGGTGGGAAATTATCAGTCAGTTAAGCAGCTGGATGATGGTTTTGGATTTCAGTAATTAGCCGCAGTCATGACATCCCATAACCCTAGTGATTTTCATGCAGTTAATGCATTAATATGTAGAAATAAACCTTTGATTTAGGTAGACTCAGTTTTATCTCAGCTTGGTTTTGTAAATGTTGAGAGATGACAACCTTAGCTGAAATCTGTCAGTGCAGCAGGTGCTCAGCATCTATGGAAATCAGTCTCACTATGAAATATTAAATATATATCCAGGACTTGAGTATAAATAATTTAACAAGAAGACCTGTATTCCCTTTTATCCTTTTGTATATATTAAAATTAATTTCAGACAAGGTAAACTGAATGCCACTGAATTCCTGAGCCCTTCATATTCATCAGCATTAAAAAACATACTTCTTCTTTTCTCCTCATTCTCCCCCACTTTTTCATACACTTCTTCTTCTAACTCTGAAAACTAGAGAGCAAGTCATTTGAGCTTCAGCCTGAAAAGCAGATTTATCTGAGAAAAACTGAATGCCTTTTCAGAATCAAGACATTTTTTATAAGCATATTTGGTGCCAAACAATAGCAAATAACACAACACCAATGTATTTTTAATGTACTTCTACCATCTGGATATTTTTCAGGATTCTCCCCTGTGTTTGCAGGACTGATGAAATGAATGTTTATTTTCTGTTCTGTCACTCCCACTGATCCAAAGTAGCATCAGGAAAATCACACAGATGTTTGCTTATCAAGTGTACCTTATGGGCAGTAGTAGCAACCTCCTTATTTGCTGTGTCTAAAAAAAAGAAAATCCTTTGGACTAATGACATTGAACTTATAGGGGTTTTAGTCAACTTCCTCCATAAAACTGTGTCACAGTTTAATTTTATACCCACTGTGAGATCTCAAACAAATGGAAATAATGTCTTGTATCCATGGTAACAAATGAGATACACTTTACCTGATTTTGAGATGGAAATTGAATTAACTTGTCACTGCTGCATAGGTGGTATTGCCTTCAATTTATTTCTATATGAGAACACGCATACCAAGAAGATCACTTTTTGAATGGCTCTTTTTCGAGTAGGGTTTGGTATGCTCTAAAAAAGTCTGTGATCACAAGAAAGGATGTTTTAGTTGTAACTATTTTTGCAACACTTCACAGCACAGCTGTAAGAATCTTTTTTTAATCTTGCCTCTCTGTCTGAAATGTTTCACCAGATACATGACTCTAGGTAATGCAGAAAATATCACCTAGTAGTGTTGCTTAATGCTTGAAATTATAAAGCTCAATTTTCAGTGCGTATATAATTTCTCCAAATTTTAACCATTTAGTTTAGCATTCTGGAATAGCAAACAGAATTCTTTTGAAAAAAATCCTCAACAAAATCTTTCAGCCATTCCAAGAACAAAACATGAAAAATATACTTTTATTGTATATTGTTCATCAAATATAATTCTTGAAGAAATGCACTTACCACCTTTATGTTTTGAAACAAAGGCTCAGAATTCAACAGTGAGTCTCTATTGAATTAATGATGTGTTCCAGATCCTTTATACAAGCTGTCTGAAACTGATAGTATTAGCAGGCCTTTGGAAAAACATCAGTTTGCCACATAGGAGATGACACTCATTAGCATGTGTTCGAGTAAATTTTAGATTTTTACTGGTCACCCAGGATTGTTCATGAGCCACTTCCACAGCACAGCCATCAGTGCAATGTTTTAAGCCTCAAATTAGTCCTGAGTCTACAGAGCACACTTCCTTTAGCATGGCTCTAGTTGAACAAGTTAGCTGCACCCTTTTTGTCAGGCTTAACTGGCCAAGGTATGGGGCCATGCTTGTACAGCTGTGCTGATTCCTGGACTGATGCATAATGTAGGATTATATTCTTTCCTGTCATAACTCCCTGAGCATGGTGGGCTGAATTCAGCTCCTGCAGGCAAGGGTGTCATCAACAAATCCCCATTTAAATCATGCTTCCATCTATGTTATGTCCAAGAAAGTTATACAAGTGCCAACAGTTCTGCTACTGCACATGCTGGGGTGTGTCTGAGACATTTAAGTGGCACCTCATTGCACCCATCCCCTGAGGGGCCTGATTCACTGTCTGGGCTTGGGACCCTACTCCTAACACACAGTGACAGCACAGGCTCCCCTTTGCTGGCAGGGGTGCATTAAAGCCCAGCCACGGGTTACTGCAGCAGCAGGGGATATAATGCAGTGCCTTTCTGAAAATTTGTGCTCAAGCTGGAAAGCCAGAACAAAGGGAACAGTGGTGTGTGGTGGGTGTGTGGCTGACATAAAGGCTGACACACTGCAGTGAGTGCCACCAACTCAGCTCAGCATGTCTCAGCAGGAGACTGAACATATTCTGGCCCTGCTGATGACCCACATGGGTGTCAATTTGATTCAGTCCACTGGTAAAAGTACACTATTGTCTTCTCTTCTTTTTCTCCCCAGACAATACCAATTTAATGTGAATTGCAATGCAGATTGTGAACCTGAGCACTCAGAAGCCAGGGGCTGCCAGAACCACTGCCTGTGCATTTTTCTTTGTACACCTCAGAGACCCTTCCCCATTTGGTGCTGCAGGCAGAGAGTACAGTTAATCATCACCTGTTCAATACCTTCCTGTCCTTTCTGCTCAATATGCAGCTAAAGGTCTTTCTGCAAAGGCCACATTGCTCCTGACATTTCCTACCTACTGAGGACTTTCTTTTGCAGTTTACTAATAATTTAGCATGTACAATAAATAGCACGTGCATCTGAGACTGATACATCTTTTTTAGAGCTCTGATAAATGCCAGATGACTAGCAATCATAAAATCACAGAATCATTTAGGTTCTAAAGGGCCTTTAAGATCATCAAATCCAACAATTAATCCAGTATTGCCCAGTCCACCACTAAGCCATGTCCCTAAGCACAGCATCTACACATCTTTTAAATACCTCCAGGGATGGTGACTCTACCACTTCCCTAGGCAGCCTGTTCCAAAGCTTGAAAACCCTTTTAGTGGAGAAATTTTTCCTAATATCCAGCCCTAAACCTCATTTCAGGTTTTCAGTGTTCATGCAGGATAGACTGTTTTGTCTGTGATATGCCTCACTTTTGTTGTTGGGAGGGTAGGACTTGCTGTTGTGGTGTATTGCAGCCCCCTCTTTACACTCTTTTCTCCCTCAAAGGAGGTTGGTCAGGTACATATTTGGTTGTGTGGACTGTGGGGAGCACACATTTTCCACAGTACCATCACTGGGAGACAGATTACAACCCTTTTGTCTAATTGAGGTGTCACAAGGGTCATCTATCAGCTTTTTCAGCAAGACCATGTACCTCTAAAATATAGTAACTCTTCTGAGTAGAAAACCCAAGGTAACTAATGTTAACCTCACTATGCTGCCTTTGAAATTAATTGGATTTCTACCATTCCCAGCCATTAGAGCAGAGCCAATCCATTTTCAGATGGAGCTGGCAGAATTTTTTTTCTACAAGCAAAGATGGCACTGCTCAGGTCTTTCCTTCCCTTTTTTTAGTAGTTTTTTCTCATACAAGTAGTAGAACTGAATATTCCCTTATTCACACTCTTTCAGTGGGAGCAGGGACAAAAAGAACATCAATGTGCAGGAGGTTGCAACAAACAGTAGGGCAGGGCATTGTGAGGCTTTTTTTTCTTCATCAATCTTTTAACCAATCTACCGCCTATTAAGTTCCAATAAGCCTCAGCTGGCATTGAGGTCTGCAGGTCTCAGATCCTTCACAGGCATTGTTAACTCTCACAGCCATTCCTTTCTGTCACACACAAATGTTCTGAAATGTCAGAANNNTTTTTATTTCATCTAACTCTTTCTCACCAGCCATCTATTCAGCATACAACCCAACCAATGTACTTATGCACAACAATAAACTGATGCTTCTCCAAAGTAGCATTAAAGAAGAATAAATAAATTTTACCTGGTAAATAAACAGACCAGAATAATTACATTGGAAATTTTTTAATTGCTGTTCTTGCAGTATGAATTCCAGTTCGTTTTTTTTTTTCCTGTAAAAGTGGCACTGGAGTAGTAATGACAGTACTGATAACCTTATAGGGAATGGATACAAGTTAAATGTGAGGGACTGGACCCAACATCCAGATGTTCACTTCCATGCCTGTTCCTTCTCTCACCCAGTGGCTGATATTTGAAAACTGATTAAGAAATATGTGATCTCCCAAGAGAGAAAAATGTTCCCATAAGTGTTGTCTTAGTTCTCTTGTGCTTTTCAGGGCTCTGTACAGTCCAATCCATGTTTAAACTACCAGAAAACACTTACTCTTTTGATTATATTAAAAAAAAAAAAAAAAAAAGAAAAGGAGCATCTGGCAATTAAGTGTTATTTATTTACCAGATCTCAGACAAGCCAAATGAGTTCTCTTCTCTGTTTAACAACCTTTCTTTATTGAAAGTAGTGTTTGATTTCCCACTTCTGCAACCACCACTTCAATAATATTAGGGGAGCATAAACAAGGGCCCACAGATACTTTAGGCACCAAATTCCCGACAGCTGTTCTAGTGGTAAGATGGAGGAGAGTAGCATCTTTTTTCCTCCTAGTGCTGGCAAAGCTAGACTGAGATTGGCAGCAAGAATAAACCCTTCATAGAGAAATAATTGGGTGCACATATTATATTTACAATATGAAATAAACGAACTAATATCTTCATTAACATGCTTGTGTAGTCTAGTGGTGGTAAAGGACAAATCTTGTAAGTTTTACAGTCCAGTGATCTTACATGAATTTTTTAAAAGATCCTAAATACTAGCATTGGCTTGCTGATTAGAATTTCCAAATGTGTTTGATGCTATCAGTGCTAAGAACTCTGTTTCCATTACTAGGAATTGTGTTTCAGTGGAAATTACACTGGGTAAATTGATTCTCTTCCATAATATTGTTCTTCTAATTAAATTTTTATTCCCCATCAAAATAAATAAATTATTTTTTCTTGAATAGGAAATCCAAATTTTAAAGATCTGTTTTGGTTTGTTGAGAAAAAGCATGCTGCCTCTTGCTCATTTTCAGTCCCATGAAAGAAGAGATGGGATCACACTGCTCAAGTGCCATTAAGTGGTGAGGAGTTATCCACAATGGACTGTACAGATGAAAGGCTAGAGAAGATGATGTTGTTATAACTAGAAGCTGATCATGTCTTCCTTTGATTGTGCATCATGCAAGGTGCCAACTTGTTGCCTTGTAGGACAGATATGAGGGCAGAGGGAACATGACTCATTTGGGATCAGTCTGCTTTCTTTGATCAGGATCAGGATCTACTCACCTGCTGTCAGTAAAGTCAAGGGCTATGTGATATTCCAGTCACCTCATTTAGCAAAGAAAGGAGGGAGCTTTATTGATGAGATACAATGGGCTTTTGTCGGGCTTCTCCACAGCCACCACCAAAATAAAGGACCTTGTGTAATTTGCTGTGAAACCCAGGTCACAGAGAGGGATCCCTGACACTTTAGAGCTAAGTGTCTTATCAGTAAATTTAAATTCTGAGATGAAGAATTGATTCTGTAAGGTTCCTAAGGACTTGGTCTTTCCTTCCTTTGCTGCAAAAGTCCATAGCTGACTCAGGACAACTTGTCTTTCTTGACGAGTGAAAGGTATACTTGAAAATTACTTGGCAGAGGAAAGCTGTAGACTGTCTCTTAAACCATTCCTTTCCTCTTAAACCGTTCTCCTTTCCTCTGCTGCCCAGCCCTTAACACTGCCTCTTGTAGCTGGTGTGGCTAAATTGCTGAGCCTCACAGAAACAAAAGAAATTGATTGCTAATTCTGTGATATCTATCAGCTATTCTCTAGAATCCTAGAAAAATTGAAGTCAGAAGGTACATCTGAAGGTCATGTACAGCTCTGCTCAAATCAGGGGCATCTCTGCAGTTGTCTTAGTTTTGTTCAGGACCTTGTCCAGCTATGGTCTCAGTACCCCCAAGGATGGAGAGTCAACAGCTTCTTTGAGCCCTTGCTCAAGAGGCTGGCCACCCTCACTGTGAAATATTTTCCTGCTGTGTAATAAAAATGTTTCTTGCTGTCTATTTCTCCTCAACCCCCTTATTCAAGAAAAGCCTG
>VZTT01066001.1:19697-50758 GCA_013400855.1 Buphagus erythrorhynchus
AGGGAGGAGGAGGGGAAATAGAAGGAGTATTTCATGGCTGCACAATGCTACACAACAGCAAGCTATTACTTTCCCTTTAGGACTTCTCATATATTCCAAGGCAGTGTGTGCTGCTCAGTTGTTAGCATTCTTGGCCATGCTGGCACTGCATTGTATACAGCCTGAGTAATTCAGCTGGCTTCAATAATGCCATCTATATTTAATGTTTCAGAAGCTGTGAAGATGGTTGAGCAGGCCAGTTTTCAGAAAAATTTACTGCTGTATTTGATCTCTTTCACAAGTCAACAAATGTGCATCTGAAAAGACTACAAATATGTCTTAAGAAGACATCAGAGAAGATCNTGTCTGCCAGTCTGATCTGGTCCTACTACACAGCTCCATCTCCTAGGGTCAAGCTGTCAGCTGTGGTGACAAATGCTTTTGGCTGCATGTAGAACAGCTGAACTTCCAGGCTGCTACTGGTGGACCTCTGCAGGTGTCTCTCTTCAGGATCATCAGAGCTGTGATGAGCTCTGTGATGTGCTTTTCTGCTTCCTGTCACTTGCATTTTGGTTCAGGGAAAAGACACTTGCATAACATGCAGGGCACCCTCACAGACCCAAAGAATTGCACACTGGGGACATGGAAGAAAACTGAAATATAAGCCAGGTATTTCCTGGCTGTATAGCCATGAAATCATTTCATTTCCTGATAAAACTGGGGAACTTCTGTCTGAATGCTGTGTCACAAAGCTGGGAACATCAGAGCCTAAAAGGAATGGCCAAAGATGTGAGACAAGATTGAAAGAACAGAGACTTGTATAGCTGTGGTGACCATCAGTGTAGTAGGTCGATTTCCTAGACAGGAAGACTCTGGCAAAAAGGCTGTGTGAGATGGCAAAGTAGGTGAAACAGTATCAGACAGCATAATCATTGAAACCAAGAATATTTTTTTATTTTGATTGATTGTGGTATAAAGTTGCAAGAAATTTGAAGGGCAGAAGAAATATCTATAGGATCAATTTTTAATAAGCAGATATATGTACGAAAAACAAAGTAATTCTGAATAATTAATACCTGCATCTTGGCATCATTCATTATAATCTTTATGGAAAACCTGTCTGTTTATAAGCAGGCGTGACAGCACTCCCTGTTACGAAACTTGTCTCATTTCTGCCAGTGTAAGATCCTTTTCCCATTTGCTTCTAACTTTGCCAAACATCACATGTTTGTGCTAGAATTTTAAGGCTATTCATCTGTCTTACGCTGATACTTTTTTCAGTCACATTTATTTCTTCATTTTCCAAAATGAGACTAAAAGAGAAAAATACACTGTTTGGCAGGTATAACTCCTTGTTACAACTTCTTGGTGGCACAACCGCTCAGGAAAAAGAAATATCCAAACCTGACCCATGCAAAATTAGCAGGTTCTGCAGCTTTTAGAGATAAATATGAGGGAGAAAAAAAGAAAATTAAACTCTCAAGGGATGGTTTCAAATTTTAAATTATTTTGACATTTCTGGAAGTTGAATGGGAAGGTCCCAGTCCTGTGAATGAAAAACCTTCAACATGACTGGGAATAGAATATCTTAGTTACAGTTACTCTTCTTTCCACCCCTGCAAAAATAGGACACATTTACTGGTTTTGGAGCCTATGCACACACAGTAAACTTTCAATAGTTGACAGTTTAACCACTAAGACTGCTAGAAGGTTTTATCTCATATCAAGCGTGTTGTAGCTCATACTCCAATAAGAATGCACACTCTTTTACCCCAGGGAAACTGAGAATGTTGGATATTTTCCTGGGATCCCTGTTCCTCGCTGGTCCAGAGCCAAGTGCAAAGATGCAGAGCATCACATCTCCCTCTCTCGTGCTTTCAGTGTCTTCCACACCAATTCCTCCCATGCTCAGACAGTTTTGGAAAAATTGCCTTAAACGCAAAACAGGAAAAGCCAGGGTCAAAAGAAGAGATATATAATTAGACTAAATCACAGTGGGAGATCACAGTGGGAGATGTGAAAATAAAACAGTGGAAGTTTGTGAGCTGATCTGCAATAAGTAAAACATGGACATGGAAGAACCATCGGGAGGGGATGGGTGGGATAGAGAAGGAGGTTTAACTTCAGTTGTGTAAACAAGTTCAACCCAAGAGTCAATCTTGGTTTCCTCTTTGTAACAGTGATTCTGTAGTGAAAGGTTATTCAGGGGCAAGATGAACTGAAAACTCACTTGGGATCTTCCAGATGTGAGTTTATGTTGTTCAAAAGGATGGCCTGTAGGGTTTCTCCCAGAAGCTGGAGTAGAATTCTCTCAACCAGGGTGAAGGTGGAATCTAGCCACACTGGTGAGACATAACTGCTCAGAGAAGACTCTGAAATGTGGGCAAAGACTCCTTTCTCATGATATGTTCAGGTGTGTGAGGTCAAACAGGTTGCAGTTGTGAAGGAGAGGACATCTCACCGGCTGCTATTAGCTGACAGTCTGCTTATCACACCTCAGATATTTCAATAGTGACCATTGAGAGGGCTTATGGCATCTTTCTGGCGTCTTGTGTTTTCTGCTTCTCTTCTGAGGACCGCAGTCCATTCTTTCTAAGTTGCAGACATCAGCTAGGACTATCCTAGGTGAACCTTGAAGGTATGTTATAACATGAGTTTACATGGGGTGACTAGATGGCCCCTTCTGCATGGGTATCAGCATGTGACCTACAGCACTGTACACAAATCCACTGTGTCTTCTGAAAATGTGGGAATTAGTACCCAACAGGCAAGGAGAACATGTTCCTGTTTGAGAAATGCCAAAGCAGAGTTTCCCCACACAAAAGTTGGTTGGGTATGAGCCTCAGTGGAAGAGACCTATTTATTTCTTGGAAAAATATTGAGATTCAAAATGATCTTGTGCTGTGGTAGAGTGAAAACACATACCAGAATGTCTCTTGAAGGCTCCCAGGGAACAGTCCAGGCAGCATGATCCATCAAAAAGCTAACCAACTCAGCTGGACTGTAGAGTGTATGAGATATAATCAGACATATACCCACGTGGATTTTTACTTCAGTGGCTGAATTAATCCATCATACTGATGTTCACTTACAACAGAAATACACTACCAATAACTCCACCAGTCCCTGAAATGTCATCTGTTTCCAAGTCACTCTGAAAACAATGCTGACACCACTTCCTTTGATGCCTGGGACTTCCAGTGCTGTGGAGCAAGGCCAAGACTTTTTCTAGGTTTGCTGCCTCTAACTTACCAAGTGCCTGAACACCTGCAACATCAGTTTGAGTCAGCCACCAGCCCTAAGCACAACCATAAACTAAGCTTTAGATGTAGGTACATGGTTAAATCAGTAATGCATGTTTGTAAAGCAATTAGTAGTTCAATTAGTCCTTTAAATGGAGTGTGCTTACAAGCAATATGTTGCCCCAGAAAATCATAGTTTCCTTTCTTATTCACTAAGAGAAAGCACATAAACTCTTTTCTTAACCGGTTTATCTGCTCTTGCTCTTCATCAGTGTCTAACGTTCTTCACATCAATAAAAAAACATATAACTATTTCAGAATTAATTAAATCTACTGACCTGCTCCTGACAGTCACAATAAATCTATGCAGAATTTAAAGCTAGCCAAGACCAGGGGACGTGGGCTTTCAAATATGCTTTTTCATCCCAGAATTCTCTTCATAAAAATGGATTTTGGTCATAGCTTTTTGTTTTGACGGTAGATCAGCAGTCTTCCTGGCTGATATATTGATTGTAGGGCATCAGTCTTCCTGATCTAATAAAATATCGCAGCACAAGGGAAAAAAAAAAGGGAAGCTTTTGTCTTCTTGGCAAGTCAGTCTGAAAGCTTTCCAGAATATTGCTTTGCATAGAATGAAAATGGCTGTGAGCCAATGACTAATTATATTAAAGGTCTGTGCTTTTAAATTATTTATGTACCATAGTGTTTACCCCAGTATTATTAAAACCACCACATATACTTCTACAAATGAGAGTTTGGTTCAGATGAATGTGACAGTCACTCTATGGATGACATACTATGCCAAGAGTTTTTACTTTAATGTAATAAATAGCTTAATGCACATTAACAGATGCATTACTTGTGGTGCACTGCTGCAGAAGGAGATGCAGATGAAAATAATTTACCTCTGGTCCATTTAGACACAGCAGATTATGCAACAATAATAAATGTAGAAGCAGACTGCAAAACATTGTTTGAAGTGAGGATTTGTCAAACTGGGGATTTTAAACTGCTTTGGATCCAGATGAGGCTAACCAGAAACTTCTTTTGTTTGTGCAGCAATTGCTGAGCATACAGGAAGAATTAAATAACAAAAAATCCGAACTGGAGCAAGCAAAGGAAGAGCAAACGCATACACAAGCGATGCTTAAAGTCCTGCAGGAACAGGTGGGTGATTTTGGCAGGAGAAATGCTGGATTAGGCATGGTAAGGGGAAGGAAGGAGAAACCATTACCTCTGAAAGTCTCATGGCTTCACCTCCAAAATCCGTAGGAGTCTGACCACAGAATATGCTGGGAGCAGGACCTAACCTTATGTGTCCTGTCCTTCTGCTCTGATTAGGATAACAGTGTTTGAGAAAACAGAGTGAAAAGGGACCCTTACTTTATGCTATCCAGTAGTGGATTTCATGTCTTGAGTAGTATTTCCCCTTATGTATTCTATATGTATATCAGTGATAAGTGTTTTTGCTCTGAATTAAAAAAAAATATTGGGGGAGTTAAATATACCTGAGCCAAAACAACTCTTCCTTTTAAGATTAGCACTGGAAAAAAAAACACGTTTTGGTATCTCCTGTGTAATTCACACAAGTATGAGTATATAAAAAACCTTACAGTGGCATTATCATAATGGCATTAAAAAAGTATTTATCAATGCATTTACTTAAGCAATGAGAATCAAATCTCTGTAAATCTGATTATCCCGCCTTCTTTGATACTAAACTGTACTATGACACAGATAAATATATTTGATAGTATTGTTTTATAAGGCTTGTAAGATGGATAGCTACACAGCAAAAAGCAAGTCTGGCCCTAAATCTGTAAATCTAGAGAAGAAACAGTGCATTGTGTGCAGGCACAGTATGCACAAATATGTGTTTTCTGTATAGACCATGTGGCTTGGACACACTGAAATTTAAAATCCCCACCTGTGCTGCACAGGCACAGTCTCTGCTTTGAGACCTTATTTTAACCCTTTCGATATAAACTTTCAACTAAAATATTTAATGGCTTGGTTAAGTATTTTCAGTTTAAGGTCTGTAGGATCTGAATTGCTTAGGTGGCAGGGATTCAAAATGCTTATAATTGCTATGTTCAATATTTTTCATCATGTATGTCTGAGTATGTCTGCAGACAGATGTATACATATAATGTACACGTTAGGAAAAGTAAATTATGTTTATTTCAGATTTTCTAATGTTCATTATGAAAGCTGGGACATTGTTCCACATTTAACATTTATCTTTGAACATATGATAAAAAATATGTTCTACAAAGTGATAATTTAGATTCTGGAAGCTTTTATGTTCAGGTGCATGTTCTTAGCACTCGTGGTCACAGAGAAAACCTAAATGAAAGCTCAGGCAAGACTGTAATACAGAAAATGCCATGAGGAAGAATGGAATTGATAATGACAGAATCTTTATAAACACAGATTCCACCAGGTCTCTTGAGCTAATTGCATCTCATTTCCATTTTCACATGGCTTTTAAGGTATAGCATTATAAAATGCTTTAAAAAAAAAGGAAGAATGGAAATTGCATGAAATTATTTTATATCTTTGTAGCAATTATATGCTGCAAAAATATATAGGAAGATCTTGCAATGGGAGGCCCAGTAGGGACCACCAAGGCAGCCTTCTGAATCTCTGCAGACTCTTGCTAATTGCAAATCAAATGTGCACTCATGCTAGGCAGACAGGCGAAACAGTAGCTGGAAGAAAGGCAGGATGGATCTGCATTTCTCTTGAGAATCAGCTCTGAAACACGCCTAAGGCCAAGACTGTAAGTAGCCAGAATTCCTGAAGAGTGCTAGGCAGCCAGTGTGCTCCTCCAAGGACCCTGAATGAGTTCCAAAAGTTTCCAGAGCAGCAGAAGCCCTAGCAGTAATGACCCCCACTTGCCAAGACTCACAGCTTTCCTTTACAAGCACAACAGCTTATCTGTGTGTTTTATCCACAATGGGTATTGAAAATCATCCAGCCGAGCCAAGTAAATAGAGCATTTCTTTCAAAAATAAATAGCACAGGACTCCTGCCTTGACTTTATGGCTTGGTTTTGTGATAGGTTTGCTAAGAACTGCCTTTTCATCCAAAGCTGGCAAAGGGATCCTGCCCTGCCTCACTCAGGGTGTGTTTGCATGGGGAGGTGCAGCTCTGTCCAAGCATGGCTGCTCCATGCACCCACCCAGTCGCATCCAGGCTGGGATGTCCTGCTGGGAGAAGTCCTGCTTGCTGGTGCACCACATTGCACTGCTGTAGTCAAAGGCTTCTGAATCACATCTGGCACGTGGCCATCAGCTCTGGTTGTCTGAGGGATTCACACCCGCTGGTTTGAGTCAGGCCTACCCCTCCACAGCATTAGATTTATCAGATACTTCTGATTCCTCATCCCTTCTCCTTCCAGGCAGGATCCTGGTTGTTGCTGGCACTAGCTCTGTGTGTTGCCTCAGCACACTTTCCACTGCTAACGTCATACTCGCCCCTGATTTACCCTGGAGTCAGAGTAGCGGGCAAGGCATGTCCTTTTTTTCCAATATTGTACATTTTTCTGAGCTTCCTATTCCACCATTTCTCTATTTAACATGTGAGAGAAGAATATAATCTAAATAATAATTTAGAAAGAGAAATTTTGGAAAAAAGGGACTTTACCCCTTTAGCCTGTGGGAATGCAGCTGCTCACTTTCTACCCTTAAGTTTTCCACCATTATCTCCACTGGCTCACCTCCACCTCTTCCTGCAGAGGTCCTAGTCCTGGCGTGGATGCAAGCACCTTCTTGCCTGAGCTCTGGCATCCTTTTCAGAGCATGGTGTGCAATAAAAGAGAGGGAAAGGCTCAAGCATCCTCTCTGCATTATATTCACTGATGAAGCAGTGCCTGGGCTACAATGCAGGGAAACCATGGTGGGGCAAAAGCCTGCAAGACCAAAGTGGGCTGCAGGATGAGCCCAGTCTCCCATCAAACCCACATGTGGCTGATGGGGATGTGGCATGTCACCACAAGAGCACTTTGCCAGGGAGCCACAGTCACCAAGGGGTGACAGCACTTTATCAACCTGGAAAGGGAAAGGCAAAGCACAAGCAATGAACAGCATTCCTCGAGTGCTCAGGACACTCATCAGCATGCAGAACAGTTTAACAAAACTGAGTATGCTCGCCTGACCTCATATTCAGATAAGTGACTCAGCTGGACCCAACAGGACTGCTCATGTTGGGTGAATTTCTATAATGAAGAAGTGGCAGAATCAGGAAACAGCTCTTTCAACATCTCACACTGCGATACATAAATACCTAATTCTGGTGCTTGGCTGGAAGTAGCCATTGCAGCTCTTTCCTACCAGCTGTCTTTACAGTGAGGTGGTTTCACAGGATGGTTATTTTTTCAGAGTAGGGAAAACATCTAGCATTCATTGGAAATGCACCACCCTGCTGCCAGTTGAAGAATTCTTGAGGCTTTTGAAAGATGAGCTTCAGTGAACTGAACCAGGAGACCTGATGATTTTGCAGTCCCCAGATATCCTTTGTACTACTTTATCAGGAAGTGTTTCCCTCTTCCCTCTCCATCAGGACTGGTTTAGTGGCTTGAGTAGCAGCTCTTGAACTGGTGCAGTTCACAGCCCTGCATCATAAGGTACAAACAGACCATGGCCTGCTTACCTTAATTGTCAGATTGGAAGCTGAACTGCTGAATCACATTCAGTTTGGCTTTTGCTGCCACATAGCAAAAATATGATGGAGGTAACCAAACCCCCTAGGATGGTAGTCCACCAACACTTCTGAGTCAGACAGTAATCAATACATATTAGTGTTCAATTTCATCAGGATTTTAGGAGTGTTGCCAATCAGAGTCAAACTGTAGAATCAACAGTTACATCAAACCCAACTTCTTCAGCAAAAAAAGAAGGAATTCAGAGGAAAGTTGTGTTTATCGTTCCCCATCCCTCCCCTCTCCCTCCACCCCCCTCCTCCACATGATATCTATTGTGAATTAAATTACAATAAAATATGACTCTTCAGAGCTTAACCTAAAGAGCAAATGATTCTGTGAGTTTCATTTAAGTGTACAAACCTCCATGGCTTACAGGCTCAGGAGAGCTGTGGTGTCTCCTCTTTGCTCTGTTTGCTCAGTCACAGGGTGAACGACAGCATATTTCACTGTGGCTCAAGATGTGAGCTAGGACTTTCCTTAAATCTCCTGAGAGTGATCTTTACAATTCCCAGTGTAATCCTGGATCTTCCCCTAAAAGCTAATTCAGGAGGGGGAAAAAAAATTCTGTTCAGGTCATATATTTGCAGTGTCTCCTCAGTTCTTCCTGCCACTAGTTAAATAAAAGAGCTGTTCTTCACTTCCCCTCCTTTTCCATCATACCCAGGAGCCATGTCAGTTATTTAGGTACATTGTCAGGAAGACAATATATAGTAGCACTTCGGCATCTTACCTCAAAATATATCATTCAAAAGTAATCATTGGTAAAACACTATTTAGCTAGTGGCAACTTGAAAATATTGTAAAGTTTAAATTAATAGCAACAACAATGGGAAATTAAATTGTTTATTATTCTTGAGAGAGAAATCTGTGCACCTTTTATGCCTTGAAACTACTTTCTAATCTTATTATTTAAAAATTAATGACCCAGTCCTATTATTTTTCTTTTGTTTTTTTTTTTTTTTTGCCAACCTATCAAGCCTTAAGTATGTTGGTTTCAAAATGGTTTGAGCAAAAACTCATTAGAATTATATGCTCCATCTGTTTTTCTCATTGGAAGCTTTATAAAATGCTCCTTCAAATAAATCAAAGATAACTGTGTGAAATACTGAAGTAATGTGCTTGTTTTGTTCTGTTTTGGTTTTTTTCACTGTTTGCAGTTAAAAAGCGCCAAGGAATTAGCAGAAATCAATGGGCATGATGAATCTCAAGCAAATGTAGGTACATCTGTCTATATATAGATTTAGTACATGTATGTGTATGGTCTCAAATTTACTATGTATGTCTTAGAGCTGATAGAATGGCTGAATGATTTGTACATCAGGTTTGAAGTGTCTGGGTTTTTTTCTCGAAGCCACAGGTTCAAATCCTAGCAAACTTCATTCAAGGTAGATAAATTGGGTTCCATGCAATTTACTTTGTAGGATTTATTTGGATGAGACTTTAACAACCAGTGTCCTACTTGCTCTATGTGGGTGTTAAAGATACCATGGAAACGACTGCAAAAGAAATGCTTTTCCTTAGTGTCCTGTCCAGGATTAATCAAGCTACAAAGTTATACCATTTGTCTCTCTGGCTGCCACCTTGCAGCTGGGCAAGCCTGACCATATTTCAGTTCTGAGTGAAGTGGTTCGTATATGTGTATAATTTTGAAACAGTTAATTTTCACAAGAGGACTAAATTAATTCATTGGATCATTATTTTGTCCAAAAACATTAAAGGACTCTTAAGGTCTTGTTTTTTAAAACCTGCTGCCAAAAAAAAAAAATTGCTTCTGTTATTCCCTTAATGATTGCCATCAAAACAGCAATTTCCATAAGGGGGAAGAGAAAAAAAAAATTAGTTTCCTGCTATGTTTGTCATCCAAACTGTGCAGTCTTGTGCTTTTTCATAAACGTATGAATATTAAAACCAACTATATATGATGTCTTCCTCCTGGCCAAGTGAACTAGCGACAGTTTAAACACTAATATATTAACATCTGTTTTAGTCCATGTGTTGTCTAATGGCTCAGTCAGGAAAACAGTTTTATTTTTAACCTGAATGGAAGGCTCAAATTTTGCGAACTGCTTTTTTGATAAGGAAATGTTGTTGTTGTTTTTTAATCCTTTCCTAAATCTCATTCATTGTGATCCGTTTCCGCAGTGAAGTCGATAGAGCCTCGTAGCTCTCAGCATTTGGACAGGAGACATTCAATATTGTCTGATAGCTCCAACAAATCTGCAGCTGCAGACTGTCTGCACAGCTTCCCATTGCCCCTTTGAAAGATTCTGTTCACAAACCAAAAATACATTAATCCAGTCATGATCTCGAAATATTCACATATGCAACCTAAAAACTATTGGTCGTTGTACAATAGCTGGTTGCAGGTTTCCCAAAGGAAATCCTAGAGGAATATCTACATGTAAGTCTTAAAAAATCTCTAAAAGAACTTGCTTCCTCACCAAAAATGTGGATGAAACAATGTTTTGCAGTATTCAGATGTTTTAAAGGGAAATCACCTGAAAGCTTCAGGTTGTAACATTTTGGCTCATATGTAACTGGATAAACAGGACTACTTCAAAGTTTTATATTTATATAATATAAAGGTTGAAATAGCATTAAAAGGAAACATTTCAGTTGTGTTAAGAGAGTGTTTCGGTACATCATTCCCAGATACCTAAAACAAAGTATTTCAGAATCTTTGGTTAATAGTAAATTTTTCAAAATGTTGTATTTTGATCTAGTTTGTAAGTGTACAAGTTCCTCAAATGTCTGAATTTTCCATGGGATAGCAAGTCTATTTTCTGCTGCTCTTTTCTCGTCCCCAGCTGATCTCATAGCAATATATGACTTTTAAGAAAAGAAGTCAATACCTAGATTAATGGCAAAGAGGGAAACCAGATAGTTACAATTATTGAGTCACAGTGGCAGCCATGTATTCAACAATAATACCACCATGAAATCAGAGAAAGCACAGCAGTACAAATGGAAATAGAGAAATAGAGGGAAAGAACTGATGTTAAAACATTTGCTACAATAATGAACATTGTAAAATGGAAGCTGAAATGCCTTTTAAACAATTGTCATTTATATCAAATATGTAGCACTGAGGTGTTGTGCCTTGCAGGTTGTCTCCACATACATTCTCAGCAGACTCTGTGGATTTTGCCCCTGGCCACTCTGCAAATCAGGGATGATCAAAGAGAAGAAGGCTTGGTGGCTCCTACATGGTTCTTAGTGAACTGTGATGCATATAATTGGATTAGGACATATTTGTTACAGATGACAGGTTGAATTCAGCAAATGAAATACCTCTACATGCTGAGCAGTAGTGGGAGGTGTTAGTAAGGAAAAATGGCAATGTATGCCTGTACACTGAACACACAATCTTATCTTCACACTGTGGCATATTTAGATTACTTACTCTGCAGAAAATCAGGCTCCTAGAAAGGACAGAAGAAACTTTAGGCACAATGCATAAACATCAAGAAAGCCCATACTGTAACCTTAAAGATTACATTCTTCACTCAGGATTTCTCCTGGTGGTACTAGTCTGCATCATCTTTTACATTAGAAAATGGTGTTATTTAAAATAAAATGTGGACATATTTTTCTTAGCAGAATCAGACACAGATGAGAATGTATACTGAGACCTATCCTGGTCTTCTACATGTGTGAGACCATCCTGAAAGGTAGACAAGGATGTGGACACCTTTGGAAAAATAAAAACTTCCCTCCTGAAGTAATTTATAGGTGCCCAACCTACAAATTGATCTTCATTTTTTTTTCTCTTGTTTTTGCAGGAAAATTAACTAAGTTGATTAAGAGGCTGGAGCAATTGCAATGTCACATTCCCTGGATGTCAGTCCATGCACAAATCTGTAGGGGTGGGATAGACCAAAATTTTAGTGTATTGCCAGTACATTTATTATTTCCAGAAAGCAAAAACAGCTTATAAGGTTCTGTACAGAGTCAAAAGGGTGTTTCATGAGTGATTTGCCAGGTACATGCAGTAATATTTGTTATGGCTGTTGACATTTCCCAGCTATACTCTGTGTCAGGAAAGGCCAAATGTCGGGCTCAGGCAGTACACAAAGCCTGAGATTCTGGCCTGGTGTTAACAGAGACTTCAACAGCCAGCACTGCCAGAGGTGCTGTCACTGAGTGCTCATTTCCATCACTCCTGTGCTTTGGAAGAGATCAGTCCTTGCTTCTACTCTGCCCCCTTTTCATTTCCTCTTCGTTGCTGCATGTAATGGTATTTCATTCACATCTCTGTCTTAACTGAAGTGAAAATAATGACCAATGGACAATCATAATTTCAGATATAATCCTCTTCAGGATGTTCCCAGACTCTTGGGACCTGAATACTTCCAACATGAAAAAAATAGTATTGCTTGGGAGCTGTGCTCGAGTAGAGACCATTTTGCAATCTGAAATGCTAATCATGTGTTTTGTGATTAATTCTACAAAGACGATTTATTCTTCTACTCTTTCTTTAAGTTCAGTGACTTTCTGTGAAGCCTCTAGTACACAAATTAATTCTGTGTTTTGATCAAAGATCTCATTTTGCTCACTTCTGAATTCAGTATAGATATGGCAGTGCATGCAAATACAGTGAATGCATCCCTGGTTTGGGGGTCAGAGAGGTAACATCCATGGTATCCCTCTACTGTAAATGGAGAAAGGAAGATTTTTTTTTTTTATACAAGTCTCATTTTAGAATTACTTGGTGATCTTCAAGGGGTTTGTTGCTCTCCCTTGTCAGCTATCTGCCTTCCTTGGATGGCTGCTGTGAATAACTCCTACCCTTTGTAAAACTGCTGTAAAATTGTAATCAAGAGTATCAGTTTGCCACATTCAGACCAAAGCAAGACGTGGGTAATGGTCACAGAAGCATTTTGAATGCCAATTGCAATTTCATGGCAAAGTCCTGACATTGTTGAAGTCACTAAAGAAATTCCCATCAGGTAAAAAATCAGAATTTTTGCCAAAAGACTTTTAGGGTTACCTCATAATCACCAAGGCATAATAAAATGAATATATTTCAGAGAACTGATTTCACCGCAAAGATTTTCTTGATCAGCTTTTTGTTCTGTTTGAGTTTCGTTGTTTGAACAAAGTACTGACTTTGACTGCATTTGTCTGTCTACCTTCAGTTAGCATCTCCTGCAGCTTGGACACAATGTCCTGTGGGTTTTTCTCCAGACACAAAATCGATAATATTAAGTAGGGATGCATTTTTCCATTTGAATGCTTGAAGCTGTTGTCAGAGCATTTCTTGAGTCCAGCCAAGCATCTCACATTTAATCTTGATTCTTCCTTTAATTTTTGTCTATTGTGCTTGCTTTTGAAGCAGTTTCCAAATGATCCCTGACTCTGAGGAGAGGGGATATATCACTGCATTGCTCACTTTATACTACACTGGAAGTGATGATATTCCTAACCATGCCCTAGATTTCTCTTTTCATGGAGTAGGTTAATCACTGATGATCTCCATCAAAGAAAAGATGGTTCTTAAGTGAGGCTTACTTTTGCAACAAGTCAGGCAAACATTTAAAAAGCTAACCCACTTCTACTTTTGGAAAAGTCTGTAATTCCATCAGACTCGTCAGAGTTCACTTCTTGTACTTCACTCTGCAAAGCTTTAATTTAGGCATTTAGGCATTTAGGTGCCTGCTGTGAATGTCTCATATTACTGTATGTGTTGTACACACATGCCATTTGATGTGGCAGCTCCACTTAGTGTGGTAGCATCACATTGAGCCAGGTGGGATGGAAAGGGCCCTGAACACAGGGAGAGGAGTAGGAGCTAGAAGAGTGCAAAATCATCCCAGTAGTTGGGATGAGACAGGAGATGGTCATCTTTAATGATGAAGATCCCAAGTGATTGCTGATTCTTCTGTAATTAATTGAGTAATTTGAGTCTAAAGTCACAGGCCAGAAAACCCCAGTGCAGGCCTTGCAGATTTCAGGATTTTTTGTGTTTTTTCTTTCCTGTCTGAGCTTCCCAGGTTTGTAAGCTGTGAACCTTTTCCTCAGCAAACTTATGTTAGTCACTGAGTACCTTCCTTGGGCTCCCCCAGTGAGGTCCTCTGGCCTTGCAGCAGGCACTTCTGGAGCACAGGGGTGTGATTGGGCACTGCAGAAACTGAGGCAGTGACACTTGGGTGCTTTAGAGGATAAGGAAAGGGTCCTGGCAGCCTCTCCATACCCATGAGCTCAAGGCTGACATTCCCTGCAGGGAATGCCAGAACTTGGGGTTTGTCTCTCTACCACACCTGAGAAGAAAAGAGCACAGAGTATGGGCACCCTCCAGCCCCTTTTGTTGTAACTACTCCCTTCTGCAAGTGTATAAAGAGAGCAGGCAGGAATAATGGAGAGTGCAGGATGAGGACAGCTCCTTGAGAAGAGAGAAGTGGGGTTTGGTTTCTTGTCATGAGTGTGTTGTGTCATTAGGAGAAGATGCAAGGACCCTTACCCTGATTGGATTGGAGCTGTCAGGGGGGCTTTAGAGAGATGCATTTACTGTATTCTGCATTCAGGTTCTTCTGTCCTGGGGGGGCCAGTACCAGGGGGTGAGGAGTGGCTGTGCCTCTTTCTACTCCCTACCTTTTCCATTTCACACATTTATTTGTAGCCCTTCCATCACTCATTTCTTCTCATTTCCTTCAACTTAAGGCACATGGAGCATGATAGATTCAAGCAGTGCTGGCCGTTCGCAGATCAGCAGCTTTCCTACTTACTGCGACAGGCATGAGGAATGACCACCTCCTGGATTCAATACCATGAGGCCTGAAAAGTAGCAGGAGTTTAACAGGCTGTTTAGGATGTTATCAAAGAGCCCACTCAGCCTTCAGAAGTTCTTTTACAGTGGTAGATCAAATCTCCCCGAGTTCCCCTCTTTGCCACCCCAGCCCTGGTTTGCCATTTCAGAAGACAGTGAGAGTTTCATTAGCATGGTACAGATGTCTCTGCTGGCTAAATCAGTCTCTGAGATTCCAGCCATGATTGAACCCTACAGGGACCAAACAGGGAGCAGAACAAGGTATATTCTGACACAGAATGTGCTACCTGAAGTGGATCTGGCAATAAGCCCTTTGTTATTGTACAGCAAGAAATCACACCACTCCCCTTGTCCCTAATTAAGAGTGTCAGAGTGACTTGGCTTTTGATTGCAGTGAATTCTGATCATCCAAGGGAGGAGAAAGAGAACTCTGAGACATAATGATAAAACCCATTCAGCCACCCACTCAGCAAATCACAAAAGTTTTTTTACTTTAAATTTCATATGAGCTCCACAGGGAGACAGATCTTCAATGCCCAGAGCTACCTGACATTTTAATAATATCTGATCATTATGTGGAGCCTTTCATCCCAAGCATTTTCCCCAAGTATTTATACTGTACACGTATGCAGGAGTCATCCTGTCATTTCTAGTGAGGAATAACATTCAGCCTTATACATATGCAGCTGTGTGCTTAACCCACACAGTGTGCAAGGCAGATTGGCTTGTCAGAGCAGTCAGGCTCCCCCACAACCACCTGAAGGATGATGGGCCACCTCTGCTTCAGCCACAAGCCTGCTACTGCACTCCTGGGGGTTGTTCACCACACTCACACGCCTTACAACCAGCTTTCAGGGAATAGACAGGAAAAAAGTGACAGAAGTGGGAAAGGAACTTCAATATTCCCAAGAGCCACTCTTAGAATGGTTTTCATTTGAAAGGGCTTTAAAGATCATCTAGTTCCACTCCCCTGCGAGGGGCAGAGACACCTTTCACTAGACTAGATTGCTCAAAGCCCCATCCAGCCTGGCCTCGAACACTTCCAGGGATGGGGCATCCACAGCTTCCCTGAGAAACCTATGCCAGTGTCTCACCACCCTCACAGTAAAGAATTTCTTCCTTGAATCTGATCTAAACCTGCCCTGTCAGTGTAGAGCCATTTCTACTTGTCATGTTCCAGCACAGCCTTGTAGAAGTCCCTCTCCAGCTCTCTTGCAGCCCCCTTTAGGTATGTGAAGATACTCTAAGGTCTCTCCTTAGAACCTTCTCTTTTCCAGGCTGAACAACCCCAACAGTCCTGTCCTCACAGGAGAGTTGCTCCAGCCCTCTTATCATCTCATGACCCTCCTCTGACATTGCTCCAACAGGTCCATGCCCTTCCTAGGCTGGGAGCCCCAGAGCTGGATGCAGCACTGCAGGTGGGGTCTCACCAGAGCAGAGCAGAGCAGAGCAGAGGGGCAGAATTCCCCTCCCTCGCCTGCACCCTCTGGACATGCTGGACACTCTTCTTTTGATGCAGCCCAGGATACAATTGGCTTTCTTGGCTGCAAGCTCACATTGCTGGGTCATGTTGAGCCTCTCATCAAACAATATTCCCAAGTCACTCTAAGGAACCTCAGAAAGAGAGTTTGTTATCCTGATCAAGATCCACTCCAAAGGAATAAGAACTCCAAAGTGTTTAAGTACTTCTTGCATATTCAGATGTGAAGATTCCTAAAGTTAATATCTTTCAAATACAAAACCTTGAAGAAAACCATTCACTCTCATAAGACATTTAGGGTTGGTTTTCCCTGCCTGATACCCTGATACTTCTTTTTATTTCAACAAAGTCATTTTCAAAACTTGTACAAGTCCCAGAAGGGAAACAAACTGCTTTTCCCTCTCTCTCTCTCTCTCTCTCTCTCTCTCTAACTTTTCTTTTGGAAGTGCATCATTCTAGAGGAGATTGCAAGAGTGATATTTAGAGTGATATTTGTGCTAAAGACCATTTCAAAGGATTTTCACAAATTCTCAATCTCAAGTAAACATGAAGTATCTCCTCCTACAGTGACTTCAGCAGAGCTGGTGGGCAAGTGATGCTTTCAAGCTAGCCATTGGTTTGCTGCAATTCCCTAAAACAAAGCATGCAAAATGACAATTACCTTTTATCTTGCAAAGCAACCACCTTCACATCACATAAAACATCTGTGTTAAGTCATCAGGAACCTACACATAAATCCAGCTTTAGAAAATGAAGCAACCTGATCATACTTTTGAAAATGAGCATGAAGTAACTTTCCTATTAGTCATCCATATTTTGCATATGTACATTCCCATAAAATAAATGTGCTCAAATACAATGAAAAAAAAATATAAAGAGATAGTTACAATGAGAAAAGCATTTTCAGATTATTGCTAGTTGCCTAAAACTCAGCAGGTGAACGTTACAATAGTAAAAGCTTTATAATGAAAAAGTTGAAAGCATCTCTCTGGCAAATGGATCAGAAAAATAGGATGTCAAGAGCACCATAATACAATTAATCTTCACTCCTGAAAATGCTTCTGTTATGTAGGATAAATCAGATAAACAAACCTTAGATCCATCCATTTGAAGTTTTTCATTCACAAGGTCTTACATTCGCAGTTCTAATTGGTCTACATTGCTGTTCTATAATTTTATTGCCATATAATTTTTCAAGTTTTCAAGTGCTTATTTGTTCATACCAGTGCACTCTTAAATTTACAATAAGAGAAAATACTATATTAGCGTATTTTAAAAGTAAATTTCTATATGAGTGTCCTTTCAAAGTAATTACAGTGTGTTGTTTCTGACAAAACCAATACTGACTTCTTGCACAGAACAAAATAAGTTACCAAGTTTAGGCTTGATTTGAATGAAAAGATGAAACCTGGTGTCTATCATTTCTAATGACAGGCCAGTCATATTGACCAGCAGTTCAGCATATGGCAAATGTGTCCTTCTGCATCACTAGGTAGGTGGTAGAAGGAGAAGGATCTTGTAAGATCCTGAAAAAAAACACCGGAAAGTAAAGGCTTTTTAAAATGAATTTTTGACCTGGTGCTTACTCTAACAGTGGCACTAGCTACTTGTGAGAGCTCTGGTTTTGGGCAGATGGTTGGATGCCTCATTCCTTGCCTTATTCTTTTCATATGTGATGTAGCACTGCAAATTTTTACTGTAAACTGAGATATTCCAGTACAAATAGAAAAGGCCAAGAAACCTCTCTGCATATAGACAGTGTGTCACAAGGCCATGTAACTTAGTGCTAGCCACTTTTCTAAAGTCAATTCTTAGGCTGTGAGGAGCCAGGACTATGTAAAAGATAAGCTTTCTAGGAAGTAGGTAATTCACCAGCACAAGATAATTCATTTGATGCAACAAAAGAATGATATTAATCAAAATTATGAGCAATTTTCTAGTCAGAGTACTTTTAGAGGAGTAGTCAGCAGAGAGTCAGAAACAGTCACTGAAGAGGACAGACTGAGAGAAGAGCTATGTAACAAACATGATATTTATTTAAGTTAGGACAATTTTAAGTTACTTTCAGAGTTCAGACACTCAACCAAATTTTTACACATCACATCACAGCACAGTGTGTAGCCGATGAAGGGGAACAAGTTCCATTATAGAAAGAATTAGAGACATTTTGTCCAAACCAAGTATTACTGGTTTTGGGAGATGCTGAATCCTGGCAGCCTGACAGAGACAAGGTGGTCATAACTCTATGGAATCAACATGTAGCTACGCTGAGCACATATTCCTCACAGGTGTGTGGAAGAACACAAATCTACAACACATGCATCACATGTGTCCATCTGTATACACGTGGCCAGCCACACAGGTCAGCACAAACTCAGCATTCATAAACATGAGCAGCACTCAGGTACACAAACTGCCCTTTCTGGCTGATCATGGTAAAGGTCCATTAGTGGGAAATACATGTGCAGACTTACATATACACACAGAGTGAATCCCTCCAGAAACTGGACTTTGACTCTCAGGCTGTCCCATAACTGGCTCTTCACACACACACACACAAACTAGTCATTTAGCCATTCGCCAGGCTCCATGATGTCCCTAGTTGGTGGCTTGGACCCCCAGATCTCTCTAACTCCAGCACTCCAGGCTGCAGTGGCTCTCTGCCACTCCAGCTGCTCTGCTCAGATGCCTTCACAGTCCCCCCATGCACACAGAACAGATTCCCTCATCCAGGAAAAGAGAAATTAGTTTAATGGGTATTATACACTGATCATGGCCAGACAAGTGTACTGACCAGCAACCTGATTGCATACAACCACTCCCTTTTATCCCCTCTCAAACTACCATGATTCCTCCTTTTTCCTGCTACTTCTTGCCCTTCTGAGAACCCTCAATTAGGTTTTGTACAACCCCATAGTGCTCTGCTCCTAAATCCCATAACAAGTCCCGTATTCCTACAGGCAATGCTCGCTCAGTCTGTAGGATATTTCAGAGAGGTGGACTGATGTTCACTGTGTCATGTTCAGCCCCTGGGGCTGATACTTTCCTGTGACAGCTGGATCAGGGGACTCTGCTTTCTCTGATTAGGTTGTCACATTTTCCCCGTCTGTAAGGGTGCCTCTGTACTCCTTTGTGCTTGTGGAAATAAGACTTGAATCACAAGTATCACAAGGATGGAGGAAGTGATGGTGGTGGGAAAATCCCGTCTGCAGGGGACAGAGGCATCACTCTGTTGATAAGGGTGCAGGACTGGGATGTTGCAGAGAAACTGCTGAGCCATTGGATTGCTACCTTTCTGTTGCACATCCACGTGCTCTGCCACTGCAGCTGATCCTGCTCTGAGCAGAAGGTTGGACTAGAGATCTCCCAAGGTCATCTGCATGATTTTGTGATGCTGTGATCATCTGAGTCACAATCACTGCTTGTGAGTGTACTCATACGTTGCCACATTTGCAAGGAAATTTGATTTAAGTTAAATTTAAATAAGCTCTTTCACTGTAGCTTAGTTCAACTTGGATTGAATAATTTTGAATTCGCCGTAGATGAGAACATAGACAAGGACAGTAGCCCATTCTCAACTGACACCCATGCTAAGCTATCAGAAGTTGTCCTGTACCTCAACCTTGCATGTCCCCATAAATTTAAGGTGCCTGACTTGATGTGCATTGAAAGTATTGCAAGACTTCCATTCACTTGATAGGTTATTGAATTATGCTCCACTCAGGTTAAAACTGCAAGATTAAATTTTCAGATGGAGTTCTGAAGTACATTTAAAGAAAGACTAGCAAAGCAAACCCATCTATACCAGACTATAGGAGGTTCACAAATAAATGCAAATAAATTAAATACATACAGTTCTTCGTGCTGCAGAACAGTTTCTACCTAAGTCTGCAGTCAAACCTGCCTGGTTCTGTGTGCTCAGAGCAGGCACACGTATGCCTTTCAGTACCTCATAGGCTGTGGATTTGGTACCATGTGTGCATGGCTCTTCTATCAGAATTTTAAAATTACCTTTTATTTCCAAGCTTACAGCCATCTCTCTGGCCTGCTGTTAATAGCCTGCAAGATTTTTGCTTATGTTTCAGATGTATAGTTTTTTCTCCTCCTACTCATTTTCTCTCATAAATCCCCTGGCTGATGAGAAAGTGTAGTGTATCCCTTACATCTAACAACATTCAGCAGTTGCTCTGTTTTGCCTGCTGTGACAAACATCAAGTCTTTCCCTTTTCTGCCACTGTTTTAATGCCTCAGACAATTGGCTTTGTACATATAGTAAAAATGCAAACTTTTCCAGAGGCTGGTAGGTTTATGGGATTTTTACTGGGCCTTTCAGAAGACACAATATTATTTTTATGCCTTTACCACACGATTCTTCAGAATCCAATAAACTACAACAAAGAAAATGAGGTCTTTGAAGACACTATGCAAGCAGTCATCATTCCCCCTAGATTCAAAGATAATTATCAAATACTTGGATTACCCAGAGAGTGGGGGGAATATTTCATCTCTCTGAATGTCATTGCATCCTGGGCACATATCAGGTATCTTCAATGTCACATTCATTAAATCCTATATTCTGCCTTTCAAAGCAGTCCTGAACAACAGATGGTATAGAGCTGCACTTTGGCCAGAGGAGTTTCCAGGTAGGGCAGCTATTGTGCAAGCCCTGTTCAACTCTTGCTCAGTTTAAGGAGAATATCAAGTCCTCACTCCCCCCATTTTCAGGGATGCTTATATTTTCAGGCAAGAAGAAATATTTTATAGTGTCTGCCTTTTTTTGCACTAGTTCAAGACTGACCTGAAGAGGATTAATGTTATCTAGATTGAGAGCTTCTTATTTAATATCTTACTTTCCCATAGGGGAAAAAAGAAACCAATAAAGGAGAGAAAGATCCAAGTTATCCAGCCTAAATATCTGGAGCTTTCTGATCTGCTAGAGCCCTGGAGTGCAGAGCTAGCCTTTTGTTCTTACAGGATCTGTGACTATCTTCTGTAGAATATCACCACATCTCTTCTACTCTTCAGGAGCTCTGTGTCTTTTCTCTGGCAAGTGCATTTCTCTCAAGAGTCACTCTCATTTGCTGTGTCTCTAGTGTTAGACCCAGCTACTCTCTGAACAGTGAGACCAGGTGACTTTTAGAGCAATGTATTTGTCCATGCCTCTTCCAAAAGAAGCCAAGATGCTTGAGTGAATGATGAAGAGCAAACTTCTCTCCCATCTTACAGCCAGGCTTTATTCATCCTTTTGCAAAACTGCCATGTATGACTCTCCACAGCTATCAGCTCTGTGGCAATGGTGGTGTCAGAGATCTGCTTGTGTAAATTAATAGTCCATGGGATAAAATTGTTGTTTGCTGTCCTCTGTTTCATCCAGCAAGCTCTCCTGAAAGTTTTCCAGAAAGACTCTCCATCTGTTTCTCCCTCCCTGGCTCAAATGCAGGGAACCCTGAATCAAAATGCTGGTCCCAAGGGATATCTGCAGAACCATAGAGATTGCAATACCATGAGGCAAATTCATGTCTTTTCATCATCTGCTGATGGATTAAAGAGTTATTTGCAAAAAAAAGCTCCAAGCTGGCAATAGTGAGAGCATCACACAGAATGGTTGTATTCATACTGAGCAGCTCCAAAGCTGTCGTCATCAAATTGGTTCTCCTCATTTTCCAATACCTGACATAATTCGTGAACAATAATTAGGATCAGGTCCGTAATGATCTCCAGGTGTGATTTAACCTGGATTAAGCCTTTCACACACTGTGTTTAGTTCTCACAAGGTCATTTCATTTCTAATAAGTACCAGTTTGCACATGCTCAGCTGTGTTCTTGTCCTTTAATGCAGTAACTGACAGATGGTAGCAAAATATTCCTTTTATAATGAAACCTGCTGAAGGAGACTGCTTAGGGCCTCAGAAAATACAATTTGCCAAATAAAGAATGGTCTCCAGGAAAGAAAGGAAATACTGTAATGCAGCACAAATTAAATAATTTTCCTCGGGCATCTGGTGATCAGTGGCTTTTTCTTATACCAGAGAGGTGACCTAACTGTTTTTTTCCAATTATTTATTGCCTCATTCACCTTTGTACTCTTAAAAGTCTTGTTTCTGTGGGTTAACATAAGCAGTGCCTCTAAAAAAGTATAAATTAACTGCATGAGGATTTGTTGTAAAGGCTTCATAGGTACCAGATCTGTATCTGCAGTACGCTGTCAGATTCTTTAGGTTTTCACTTATGCTATAATTAGCCCAGTTTCTGGGTGAATTTCACACCCATTTTTTAGACCCAATTATGCCATTTCTCTTAAACCACTATTAATTCCAAGCAGTCTGAATTCTGATCTACTTTATGTGGCTATGCATACCCTGTATTTTTGCATGGCCTGTGCAAACTTCTTTTGGCAGCTGAATACATCAGAGTGATCTAATTTATTATCTGCTATGAGGCAGGCAGCATTGGATGGCAGAAACCTCTCCTTTTAAAACCTCCAAGAACCTGCAGCTTTCTTCTAAAGCCAGTGGTTTGCTGAGTGTCTATCTTTGCCACTCATTTCCTCAGGCTTCCCCATAAAAATTTTTTTACTCTTTTATCCTCTGTTCCAACACAGAGCTAAGGAAGACTTGATGTGACTTCCTTTAACATCCATTTACACTGTCCTATAAATCATACAAAACGTTCTGCATAGGCTCAAATCTGGGCATTAAATGAGAATCCATCTGTTCGTTGTTCCCAATGGGATTATAGTTTCTTTCTCTGCATCACTGCTTGACAAAACTTCTAATCCCACCTGAAACTGCAAGTGTGCTGTGTTTGGGATCTGTTATATCAAATACACATCTCTCTGCTCCCACCTTCCCCTCTCAGGAATTGCTATTTTTAGACCACTTTTCTATCTCTGATGAAGTCAAAGTTACTTCCTAACCTATACAAGCTCTGGTGGCATATGCTGCTCTGCTTTTCTGCTGCAGTATCACAAAATCTGTCATCCAGCTCTGTTCTGATCTGTAACCCCCTTGCCATTACTGGTCTCTTGGAGAAAGTCATGTAAACACCTTTTATTTCCATTTCTTGCCTGGGTTTCCTTTCATTGCTTTTGGATGTCATGGCCAGCAGTAGCTCAGAATTTGCATTAGCCTTTGGCTCTGCCAGGAGGGGAATCAACGGTGCTGGACAATTTAGAGCATGCTGCTGCTATAATGTGCCTTGTGCATTACAAGACTACAGGAGTGTTAGTGTCAAGGTGATGTAGCTGCCAGAGCACTCAGGAACACCATTATTTTAAGAGGGGATCACTGCCAACTCTTGAACTGCAGACTCCCTAAACTAAAATACACAACTAAAAAGCTATTTTATCTCTACTAACTAAAAAGCCAGCAAAGGCTGACACGTGCACAACTACACACAGATCTGTGGCCAGGAGAAGGGCCTCAGTGGCCATTGCAACTGCAGCAAACCCCGGGTGACCCAATGGACCTCACGCCTCATTCGGTGTGAGCCAGGGCCTGTCAGAGCCCCTTGCTGCTGGGAGCTGAGGATGCACATGTGCATGGATGTCACTTATGTGCACACAGAGTTCCTTAGCTGGCACATGGCAGCTTGTTCTTCTTTGTGACACGAAGGAACACTTGAAGCCACGATGCCCCTGAGTCATCGGGTGCTGCCCATCCGGCAGATGAGAGCACACACTATGTCACTGGGGGTTTTGGGTGATGTTGTTTGTTGTTTCTTTTTCTTTTTCAATTAAAAATGAGGAAGCGTGTGACTCTTTTTACCAGTCTCACAGACTGTGAAGCCTTTAGTCATCCATAAAGAGGCACATTTGACATATTTTGGAGTTTATGCCTTTTTTTAGTGTGGATTATTCACACCTTCCAAAATGCCTCAGAGCAACCCAAGCCCAATGTCCCTCTTTTATTGCCAAAAATGCTTGCCAAAAATTTTGGAGCAAGGCACCACACCATGGGTATGTCCTAAATGAGCTGCATCATTATACCAAATAGTACATATTTGCTTGCATTTAAGGCTGCCCAGTCCCACACAAGCTCCAGCAGCTTACCTTGACTCCCTCAAACAGAACAAGGGCACCATTCTTCACAGTCCCACCTCACACCACCGTGTCTCCAGCACCATGCTCTCTGCCTCCAAGGTTTTGCATGGAACTGCTGAGCATTTCACAGAGCAGATGCAGCACATGAGTCACTGCCTCGCCAAGGAACGAGTTATTGCACATTGGCTGCTCCATGGAAACAGCCCTTGGATATGCTTGAATATTGTGCAATACACTCTGAGGCCACCTGCATGCCTTGAAAATTATTTACTTCACATATATCCAGTCACACAACTGCCTGGGTACTTCTGATGGAGCGTCTGCTATGTGATCTCTCAGATGAAATTTAGGTGGTTCAGGCCACCTGATTCCAGAAAAAAAGACCTCCAAGTAGGAATCTTGACTTGTTTGCCCTTCATGTTGGTGCTCTTTCAGTCCTTTAAACAAGATAGCTTTATGCAAACCACCTATTAGGAATGGTCTTCCTGAAACGTGCAGACTCCCAAAACATGCCTGAGAATTGTTTGGGATGGCCCAATGCCATGCCAGGCACTGGTTGAAGAGTGTAACAGGGCAGAGGGCTGTCCTCTAGCAGCTAGAAATGTTGTTAGTGACTGCAAAATTTACTTTTATGGCTGTAGCTGAATGTCTGCATCCATGTTCCCTGGAGGCGGTCTTGGTTTACAGCTTTAATAGCTGCAAAATGTGAGTTTCTGACCATCCCCACACTTTATGGCACAATCCCTTCAGCTGTTGTAATGAAGAAGCACTACCAACAAAGTTATTACTTACTCCCTAAGCAAAAATTCTCTTATTGGCAGCACTTGGCATAAAGGTAGTTCAAAATGTGTCTTAATATTCTGCAAACTAATCAATTATTTATAATTGTCTTGTCTTTAGATGTGAATTAAAGTAATGATTTTTTTATAGAGTTGAAAGGAAGCAGACAAGTTTAATTGAGGTAAATGAAATCTACATGACCACCTGTTTGTTTTTTTAAACTTTATAGGAAATCAATGTATTGACAGTAGCATTGGTCAACCAGGACAGAGAAAAAAACTCAGAGAAACGAAGCCCCGGTCTAAAATCAGAGAAAGAGGCACTATTAATAGGTAAGATAACCCCAAAGAAGACTTTTGAGAACAAAATGCCTTCTAACAAGTTTCTGTTTTGCGTATATGTTTACACACATCCTTGTGCTAAGTAAAGTAAAAAAGAAAAATAAACCTTTTTTTTTTAATCTGTATTCAAAATGGCTTTTAGTAAGAAAAATCCTAAAATACTAGTGCACTTTGCCTTTCTGAAAAATTCTGCAGTTTAATGAGAGGATTTCAGGTGTGAAGAAAATTGCAGGATCTGCATTTAGACTTGCAGCATGAATATATGATGACTTTATTTACATCAAGATTTAGCAGGCCAGAGTTGTATAGCTTGTTGTATGATTATTACACAAAGTGGTGAAAGAGAAGGGGATGGAAATAATATTAGTAAACTACCAAGCAAAAAATACATATACTGCATGTATTAAGCAAGCCAGATTCATGCCTTTGACATTAGGTAAGGGAATTAGCAATATGAATATTTATAAAGAATACCACATGGACTGTCATACCCTTTACCTAGAATAAAATTTTTAAAATAAACTCTTAAATAGTGCCTAAAGCTAAAGCTTATAGGCAGTGGGCCAGCTAACTGGTATCAGGCATTTAGCCACACAGAACTGGCTGTACTCATGCTACCCTTGGAGGGAATATGCCCCATTTAGACCCATGCATATTTTGGATTTTGTTGCAGTAGGGTAGGTGTTCAGGGAGCACAAAGGCCCACAGTTCCAAAGTGTACCCTATGGCATGGCAACAGAAATGCTGACCTGAAAGAACAGGTTTAATTTCTTTGGTTTGGTCTTCTCACAAGTCAGTGGTATCCTGATAAATGACAGTTCCAAAACTACCTTAGTTTGTTTAAATGCAACTCATTTTCATCACCTAGGCACCAAGAAGATTACTAGTTTATTGCTGAGGCACAGATTCAGCAGTTCACAAGTTCAGTTCACACCAAAGAGGTCATTGGAAAGTGAAGAATGTATTTAAACCTTTAAAGAGCTTAGTGCACAAACTCCCTGTGACTAGTGAGATGCAAAACAGTGGAATGTAGAGAAATGTATTACTTGATTGAACTCTGCTTGTTATAATTAAATCTGAAACTTTTAATTGCAGGGTACATTACTTGATCTTTTCATTCTGTAAGAAAGACAGCAAGCATGGGATTTTAAGAACAGAATAACAAACTTTTTTCTAGGTCACTCACTATTTGTAACAAACAGTGGCAGTGTCCCAGAATGGGTCCTGTACATCTGCTCTTCAGTGGCACACTCAGATAAACAGAATAACCTCAGTTCAGATATTACTGGTCATAATACCCCCACAACTGACTCATTGTTACAGTTCAAAGATTAAAGATTCCTCAAGGTGGATTTCATGTTACCTCTTCCTCTGAGGCATGATCAGGTGTGGCAAGGGAAAAATGGGCCTAAAATGTGCCTTGTCTCCATCCATTCACTAAGTTTTTCTGTATTTTAAAAAATACAATGTTGTCTTGGAGGAAAAGAGAATAAAAGGAAAAAAAAAAAGTTTTCATGGAACTCCAGTCAATATCTACAAAATATTGACAAATTACTTATTATTTGCATTATATGATAAAGCTGGCTTTGCATATCCTGAATTGAAAAGCCTAGGGAACCACACAACAGATGCAATGACACTGGTAAAATATGATTTGAGTACAAGTTGGGCTTCCAGTCATCTCATCCAAGTGTGGTGGTCTTGGCTTTTGCTTCTAGAGCTCTTGTGTGGTTACCTGTAGTCACCCACAGCACAAAGAAGGTCGCTGCTGCTAGGACTTGCCATAGTAAAAAACTTAACACACACCACTCCTTATGCAGGACCAGAAGTTTGTACATGCTGTTTGAAAAGAGGAGGAAAACAGGTGTTCTTTGCAAAGCCAGTCTAAAATACATTTAATATTGCTTATCAGTTTCAACCGTGGCCAGTACTTGGGGAAAAACAAAATCCAAGATTATCCTCATTCATTCAGCATCAAGAAAGCAATATGGCCTGCAGTACACAAGATACAGTGACCCATTTTTGTCATTTGTAAGCATTTTTAATCCTGGTGTTTATGATTTAAGTATAAGAAATTCCCCTAGGGTGGTTCAGCTAAGAAGCCCATCCAAAGAGAGTTGAAAATATTTGTTCTGATTCTTACAGTTCAGCTCTCCCCAAACAGCAAGTAATACGCATGCCATTTTGTATTTTCACTGTTTGCTTAGAAGAGGAGAAATTGGATAGTGCTTTTAATAGCAATACTGATGCCCCAAATCTTGTTTTCTCTGGTCATCATTATTAATGCTTGATTTTCACTGCAGAAAAAATCTCTAGACTTAGATCCCGACTCCTTCTAAGCCACTTTTAATTCCCATACCTTTTATAATCATCCTGAAAGCAACAAGGAAGATAGACAGAATATGCTCTCTCTTAAGTAAATAAGCAAATATGTCATAAAGCATTTGTGTTTTCTTCAGCAGTAGTTAGGGGTAATACAGATTAAACACTTTTCATAACCAGCATCTGCATAATTGCTAGAAAAATTTGAGAGAGTGAGGGTTCTGACACTATTGTATGAAAAGTTTTCACAACAGAGAATCCAGTGAAGGGGAAAAAAACAATAATTTTATCATTACAATATCCACAATTTTATATCGGTAAATCAAGCATAGAATTAGTAGTTGAAATGCTCCCAGCAAGGCTTTGTTTAGAAATTCTTTTATTCATCAGTATATTATCTTGGTCACTTACTTGCTAACTGCTGTCATTCTTGAAGATGAGCTATTGTATTTAGCATTTTGCTATGACTGTATTAAAACTGTGTTGTTTTGTTATGTTTATTGGGTTGTGCAAGGAAAATAAGAACCATAATTCATACTGAAAAACCTGCAAGAACAGACTCTTCAGAATTATTTTGCCTATTTTAACGATACAGTATCTGAGGTAATTTTAATATTTTGTGTCTGTTTTTAATACAGGTATCATATCCACATTTCTTCACGTCCACCCTTTTGGAGCCAATATAGAGTATCTTTGGTCTTATATGCAGCAGTTGGACTCTAGGGTAAAAAAAATTTAATCAAAATCTGTTTTCTCTTTAGAAATATTGTATTATTCTTTACTGCAGATTAAACTCTTCATGCATTTCCATTAGAAAGTTAATGGGATATGGGGCTTGGGGGTTTGCAGTCTTTATTCATTTGCAAATTACAGTGCACATGCTTATGTTGAGGTCTTTGCCTTGCACTGCTTAGCTATCCTTTGTGGCACAAAAGAGCAGAGCTCTACATGGCAAAGACTAGAAGCTGATTTTATGACACATGATTCTGAAATATAGCTGTTGAGAAAAAAAGCAGAACAAGGGACAAATGTGGCCATGGCCATCAAACTGTGCAGCTTTTGGAGATGGCCCTTTATTCTTTCAAAAGCTGTTAGTCGTGTGTCAGACTGAACGAAGCTTCATGAACACAAGAATGGACGATGTTGCATGTCCTTTGTCTCCATGTGGGAGCAGAGACGACCACATAAAAGAATTGGGTGACCCTACTAACTTCAGTGAAGTTGTGGCCAAGACAAAAGTGAGGCTGACACAAAACAGGATGCAAAGTGTTTAATGCATCAGTTCATACAGTCCACAGTCAATACATACTTGTAGGATGAGATTCTTTGACTTACGTTTTAGTATCTACTGTAGAATGAGATGAAACCAAGCCCCCAAATGTGCCTGTTCCTCTGCACTGAATATTAAGCAAGTCGGGTGAGAAGCTCAAGTGTGAAATGATCAGGTGAATGATACTCCAAGTGCTAAACAGCGGCTCTGCAGGATGCCAGGCTGCAAGAGACACTTAGCAGATGCAGGAGTCACCCTGCAGCCAGCCACAGCTCTGTCCCACATCTGCCACTACTTGGATGATGGTGCTTTCCCAGATCTTCTTGCAGCACAACTCCTTTGATCCTAATAATGTTTTGTTCCTGATCAGCCCCCTCAGCCCATAGCTAATCAGCTTTACACTGCTTTGATGGGCTGCTTTGATGGGCTCCTTCATGCTTCTGGACGATCCTGGATCCTTCCTCTCTTTCTATGGAAAAATGTAGAGCTAAAAGCAGAGGAGATCCTGAGCTAGAAGCTCACTGGAATTATGGAATCAGATGCTGCGCTGATGAGTGAGGAAAGATGATGAATTTATTAGGTGCTCCCTTCAGGCCATGGCAACTCAGGTTTGCTAGTGCTTTACAGCCCACTGCCACCCACAATGAATAGAGAATAGGGGATGAGGATGGGAGAAAGAGGTGATAAAGTGGTGAATTTCAATTCTTTTTTGAATGTCTGGTTTTATCAAGACCTGATGAATCCAGAGCTTCACACCTCCAGCCATTCTGCTTCTCTGTGCCCCTGCCACACAACACTTTGCTTTGTCTTGTCCTGCATCACCCAGTGTGTCCAATGTCCTCAGTTATCTTTCAGGTCCTTCCTTAACACAGCATTTGGCAAAGTTTCAACTGGTTTTTCCCCTGGATGACCTCTCCAGCTGTGTATCTGGAGTGATAACAGCAATCACCCAAAATATAGACTCTCTGGGCTGCAGCCCTGCTGCTCATTGCTTCTGCCCATTGAGCTCTTCAACATTCTCTCCCTGCACTGCTGTGGTCCCTTCCTGTGCATGACTGTGGGCTCTGTCCTTGAGTTTTTGCTCACATGAGTAACATGTGGGCTTCTATGAGGCTGCCAGGGTCAAGCTCTTGACTTGTAAAGAGAGCCCTCAAGGAAGGAGCATTGTCTCCCTCTCTGCAGCTACCACCAGAGCTACCTCCTGCATGATAAACACAAGCTGCAAAACTTGACCTCGTTGGTTTATTTTGGAAGCAACTGCTTGTAGAAACAAATTACTTTTTAATAGCGCGATCCAGAGATGCAATCTCAGAGATGAATTTCAATTACTTTCCATGGTTAGCCTGTCATTCCTCGCCTGAACAGGACTGATAAGGTCAGCACACCCATGTGGGCTGAGGGCTCAGTATAGAGCTCAGATACATTGCACAAAAGTAACCAGACACCCACTGCTGCCATGTGAGCACTTAAAAGATGGATTGGATCATGCTGAGGCTTTAGACTGCCTCCAACACTGAGTTTCGGTGACACCTTTAGCAAATAATTTAATCTTTCTGCTGCACTAACCTCTACAGAAAAATAAGAGACAATAGATATTTTCTGGCCTTCTTTGGGTGTACTGGGGTATAATTAGCACATTTTAGGTTTATATACCGTTTTAAAAAGGAAAAGTTTCACCATAGTATGAATAAGCAGAAATGCCATTATTTCCAGAGAAACCTTCCACACTATGGAGATACCTGTGGATGACAGGCAGCACCCATAGATTTCTATGCTGCTCCTTTCATGACCACCACTTTAGAAGCAGTAGGATAAAATGGCTCATATTCCATGGCTGTTAATTTCTTGACTTCCCTACTGATTATACCAGGAAGGTTGCTTTTGTGAAAGTGTTTTCCGTAATGAGAGCACCTTGCCTGTTAGGAAGGTGAGCAGTCATTAAGGTTTCAAAATGATAAAAACATCCTGACCAATGCAGAGCTGGAGCTTTGCTGCTTAATTCTCTGGGGCTGCTGAACTGGGTAAGACCCAGGGAAGATGGCTCCATGGATAGTCAGCCTTCAGTAACAACAGGGAGCTGACTAAAGTATTTTTGAAAGAGAAAAACTGGTAGAGCTGCGCGAAAGATTCAAAAA
>VZTT01066002.1:6355-18576 GCA_013400855.1 Buphagus erythrorhynchus
CTGGGAGATGAATTTTTCTCTCCTTATCAACACTAGTTATTAGATTTATTAAACAAATCAGCCTTCTTTTTAATAGTTCTCGGTGTTAATAGATTGGTTTGAAGATTTATTGATTTCTTTTTTTGTGTTTTAAGAAAATAATTCTGTATTTAGCTAAGTTTCTGTGTAGAGTAGCTGAGTCAGTCTATGCTGATTATCTAACCACAACCACTATGAACCAGTTCNATACTCTGGGAGATGAATTTTTCTCTCCTTATCAACACTAGTTATTAGATTTATTAAACAAATCAGCCTTCTTTTTAATAGTTCTCAGTGTTAATAGATTGGTTTGAAGATTTATTGATTTCTTTTTTTTTTGTTTTAAGAAAATAATTCTGTATTTAGCTAAGTTTCTGTGTAGAGTAGCTGAGTCAGTCTATGCTGATTATCTAACCACAACCACTATGAACCAGTTCATCTCTACCAGAAAAATGTTTTAAAGGAGGGATTTCTCATTCAGTTGAGATAAAAATTCATACTGTATACTTGTGTTGTTTTTCATCACTTTTTGACTAGAAGGTTTGTTTCAGTCAATTTACCTTCTCCTCTGTGAATTCCAAAGAGAATCAGGAACATTCAGGTAAGCCAGAGGAGAAGGAGGTCAAGTGCAGACTTACCTGAGACTGAGTGTTTGTATTGTTCATTGTAGTACCTGATATTATTGGGAGGGGGATGTTTACTTATAGCGATGACAAAACCAGTAAAAACAATTAGAAATGTTTATTTCTATTGCAGTAAATAAGACTTGTGATTACAATCTGGACAGCATATAATCTAAAAGTGAAAGTGAAATATATTCTTGGAAAGATAGAGTTGTATAATTCTTTTTTTCTTTTCTTCTTTGAAACTTTTTTTTTTTTTTAAGTTTTAAAATAGATTTTTAAGTAATAAATTCTTTAGAACTAAAAATAGGATACTCTGTGACCTTCTTACTGCTTTAGGCTTTGGATATGCCTTTCTTTTTGTACCGCTTTTATGATAACTGTGAATGACTAGTATTCCAAAGGGCTGCAGAAAAGCAATAGTATGTTCATGATAAAAACTCTACAAATCTCTCTTTTAAGCAGTTTTGAAAATATGAAAATATTTCATTTCTGTAGGATGAAATGCATTATTATTTTGACCTTTTCTACTTATGTCTTTTTGAGCAACTGCTGGTAACAAAGCTATCTTTATAGACATTAATTATTTTAAGCATACATTATGTTACATAAACAGTTGCTGTGTCTTGCAGCTTACCTGTGGCTAAGTTCCCTGTCAATCTAGGTAACATTATTCAGTGCAGAACAAGAGAAAGTATACATGAGGCAGTTCCACTCGCACTCAGATTAACAGTTGAAGTCACATTAACTTCAGTGACATTGTCATTGAGTTTTGAATTTGTAAAAAATTTATTATGCGTATTTATATAAAATTAAAAATTTATTATACACCAGCACATTTCTATTTGAGGCAGGGGCTGTTTGCCTGAAGCACATCAAACATTTGTTTAAAGGTCTTTATATAATAGCACAACCAAATCCTAAAGGTTTCACTTTGTTTGCTGCTTAGCTGAAATTCGATTTACTGTACTGATGAAAGGAATTCTGAATTGACTCAAAATGATAACTTCATTATCCAACACACTTATTTAGGTGACATAACTGTGGTTCTATAACCAGAGGAGGAGGTGTTCCTGTGCAGAATGAAAGCCATGGCCATGCAGACTCATGTAACACAGGAGACATAGCCCAGCAAAATAATCCACATTCCTTTGCTTGTTTCTGGGATGAAGATCAAAGATGGTCCTTGAATTGACACAATGTGTCAATCTATAATATGCAGAACAGCAAAATCTGGGATGAACAGACAAATTGTCTGTCTATGTGTGTGTACAGGCTTTTACATCTTCTCTGGTAGGAGGTTTGGCTCAGCACACTGTCATGTCTCTGATATGTCAAAACTTGCATGGAGACTTCATGGATCACTGATATCAAATGTTGCTCCCATCTCCTTATTAGATCAGCAAAATTCTTATCCAGTGCAGCATATCAGTAGAATTAAAATGTACTTGAACTGTATATTGCTTAAGAATGTCAACACTCGTTAACAGGAATGTAACAGCTTCAATATTTCCAAAACCCAGATATGTTAAGGCACATGATCGAAGGTTATAGTAAGACATCATTATGAAGTGTTAAAAATGTAAAAATTTAAGTGCAATGCATGCTATGGGTAGAATTGCCTCTTAAAAGTGATATATGTAGTGGCAGTACCAGAAATAAGAAGAGATGCTCAGTGTATAAATACTGTAAGAAAAAGAAACATGGTTGTTGGCAATCCATAAGGACAGAAATGTATTTCACATACATTAAAGCAAGAGTATTTTAGCAATGTGGAGCTCTATAACAAATGAAAATGTGAAAAAGCCGGTTCATAACTGTTAGATGTGGCAAAAATAAGAACATAAATTAATTCGACCAGTACACTTACCAATAATGCACTAAGTAGAACTCTTTTTTTTCTATCAAACTTTTGTTTTTCTCAGAAAATCTCCATAATATTTGTTTTGTAAAAGACATCTTATTTGCTTTTAATATAATAGTCCTCAATTTATTCCATGAAAAGTAATGATTTTAGTTATTGTGACATTAATTTTGTCAAAAATACACTTTTTGTTATTTGTTTGATTGTTTGCAATTGTCTCAAATTCATTCACTGGTGAAAATTCCAAGATTACTGAAGCTATTTAATCACTTACATGATCATGGACTTCCTTTGACCCCAGTGAATTCCATGGTAAATTTTCAGGTGGCTTAAATGAAAACAGAATTTCACCCCTCTTTTTTTTACTGATGGGGTATTATTTGGCAGAAGGGTGAGAGTTAGCTGGGATTTGCCTAACATTCCAGAAACCTGTAATTATTAAGTCTTTTAAAAACAGGTTGAATACATCCCATGGGTGAAACCTTAGTGTTTTGTATTACTTGATTATTCAAGGACAAAACTTCCAGTTGTTGTAGGCACAGTTTTAGAGGGTCAGCATTATAATGAGCTCCATTGGGGAGGAGAATGTGGGTCACAGCCAATGTCTTGCCTGTGACCCTTCCAACAAGTGGCATATAAGCAGCACTGGGAGGTGCTCTGATTCCATTCACCTGTCTCCTTAAGAAGACATTAAGTTTTACATAGGCTTTCATTTCTTCTCTCAAGCCAAATTTAGCCTAAATGATCAAAACCCTTCTGTTCAGCTAATGCATTTTCAATTAACATTTCATTTTAATATCTGTAAATTTTAAAAATTAGTTAAGGACTGTTCCATGTAGGCAATGGAGATTTTAATTACTGCTTTGTGGTGATAATGGTTTTATAAAGTGCTGGTGTTTGATTCCAGTAGTTTTGATTCCATTCTTCCTTGTAAAAATTGTAAGGTATTCAAAATTCCACCCACTTACTGTATGCAGTGTTCCCTTGTGTGCAGGACATCCTGAGCACTCCAAAGCAGATGGGTACAAAGGAAATTAATCAACATAAAGATAATAAAATGCTACCCTCCTAAGACCTAAGCACAGTAGTTAATGAAATATTCTGATTTAAAATGTAAAACAAAGCATTCATGAGGATAGATGCATAGAGATAAAAATAGAAGTCCTTCAAAAGCCATGTCTTTTAACAGCAGAAAGTGTTTTCAAGGGCATAGAAGAATGAGAAGAGATACTTGATAATAAAAATCATATTCCTGTTGAAAGTGCCTCTTGAAGAGGTAGATCTCATATTAATATGATGTTAGCATTTCACCCCCCATATTTAGAGAATATGTAACTGTGGATATTTCAACATTTAGGCCAAGAAATAGGAGAAGAAATCCTAGATAGAGTCAGTGACTTCTTGATCTGATTGAGTTCTTGCACCTGTTCTTTATTAGTAAGATTTTATAGGCTTTGTTGTGTTTCTTCTTTTACTCTTAGGGCAGAGGCAGGAGTTGGATTTCATCAATAAATATGAAATGCAAAGAATGTAAATGGTCAGAAGCTCAAAAATGTAATGGCAGTGAATATATCAACATGTCTGTTATTTTTTAAATTCATTTTAAGTCATAACACATCACATTTACTTCTTTTTAAAAAATTTTATTTAAGTATTTTGTCATTTTCTCAGGGAAGTGATAAGGAAGGAATCAAAATTGAATATATATTACTTCCTTTTTGTGTGAAAAACAACTGCTTTTAAAAAGTATACTTTTGCATTGTAAAGGGTGACTTTCATAATTTTTACAGTGCCTTTTTAAACTCTAAAAGGTAGTGTTGCAGAATGTATACTTTGTGTCTGCTCTGAGGCTGCATAAATGCTAATTATTTTCATAATCAATATTCCTGGTGTGTGGTTAGCAACAAGGTTTATGGTTAGATGCCCTGTGTGGGTCCATGGCAGGTGATCATCCTTCACAGCACTGGTGACACTGTTGGGAAGCTCACAGACACCTAAGGCTGCAGATCATGTCAATAGACAAATACTGTAATTTCATAAAAATTTAAGATATGGGCAGTTTTGATCTGCAAGAACGCAACCAATAAGAAAAGATAACACCCAGATGTATGTTGTAATGTAGCATTACAAAATGTCACCTGGAGGCTACATGTGTCAGTACAGGTCAGGCCCATTCCCACAGGCATCCCGGAAATAGAAGCTTAAAGACTCTGGTTTTATGCATGAAATTCAGAAAGTGGGGCCATTCAGCCTCTAAACAGACAGCATCCTCATCCAAAGGTCTGACAGCTCCTTCATCCTGTGTGCTTCCAGAGGAATACAAGAGATCACTTGGATGATCCAAGCTTCCCCACAGCTTTTAACAGGGTTCAGTGGAAAGAAAACAAAGGAGTCATTGGAATTATCTCTGTCTCCAGGAGCATCTGTCAGCTCCATCCCTGCCCAGCACAGAGCCATGGGTACACCTGATCTGTGTGTGAGTGTGGAAGGCTGTGAGTGGGATGCACTTGGCTGAGGTGTGGTGCAGTCAGCATCTCAGCTGAGCCCCCTGCCTGGCCTGTCAGACACCTGAGCTGCCAAGGTGGAGGGCTCTAGGACACCAGAGCACTTTCTGGCTGTGCCAGGTGCTGGCTGGTGCTCCTCCTGAGCCAATGTCCAGTGATCCTCTCAATCACATGTGTCAGGTCCCAGACTAAGCCACTGTCACATGTGGCTTGGTAGAACCCACAATTCTGCTGGCTGGGGCTGTGTAGTTCAACAGAGGCTGCATGGACATTCAGTTCATCTGATTTCGGATTTGTTGAGATTCTGTGTCTAGCAGAAACTTATTCTCAGCTCAGAGTTGCTTCAAATGTTACTGGCTTGTAATTTTCCCAAGAAAATCAGAAGGATGTATGTTCATCAGGCAGACAACACTCTTCTTTGATCATGTGCATTCCCAGGATATAAAGCAGGACCAGGAACATCACAGCACAAATTATAGGGGTCTGAGTGCTCCAGAAACCCTGTCTGCTTGAACAGCTCCCTGAAACAGCTGTCAGCATACTTTATTTTGTATCAAACCTAGATCAGCAGCACCAAAAGGATCTCAATTGTGGGGAAATCTAGAAAGAAATTTTGCCTTCATGCCTTTTCCCCAGCTGTGTTGACATGTATAAGCTCAGCCCAAGACCTCAGCCCTAATATTTAGAATTCTGTGCAGTTACTACCAGAAAAGTATTAAGAAACTGAAGTGTCCAGGCAAAAGTAATGCAAATTACCAGGAGAGCTGTAGGGAATAAATTTAGAGAACTCATCAGATAGGACTTTGTTGAGTAATGATTGAGAAGCTCAGAGAATTTAAAATGTGTGAACCCCATGGATGAATAAAGATAATTCAAAGTTGAGCAAATAAGTAACCAGGACTAATGTGATGAAGCTGGGAAAGATGAACATTTCAATTTAATATTGGGAAAAAAGTTTCTCATACTGATGTGATTTTAAAGCTAAAATAACCTCCAGAGGTTCAGATAGAAGTTTCATCTCTTAGAAATTTTAAAAGCAGTTATTAGTAGAAATATTCCTGCACTAGTAGAAGGATTAATTAAAGGCTATAGTATTGTATGCTTCAGTATAGCATATATTAATGCTGTCTGTGTGACACATTAGGTTTTGATTGTGGGGGTTTTTTTATAAAACAGGTCACAACCAGTTCATGTTTGCATTTCAGTTACATTCTAAGTGAACTTTTCCAGCAGTACATATTGTGTGGCTTTAGTTTAAATGCAAACAGTGTTAGAAAAAAAACATCAAACTGTACAGCCTGACTTACCAGGCTATCACACTGATAAGCCACATGTACCTGTAGGAATTACAAAAGATGTAAAAGAATTTAACATTCAAATTGCAAATCATTATGATGTGCTCTGGGGAAATGTTTATCTACATTGCTCAGTTACAGAGATCTCCATTTTTCGGTATATTACTGGAAAGACACAATAATTGTTATACGCAGTTTACATGTATTTCTCATGTTATGTTTTTGTGAAACTGCTCTAGATTTTATATCCTCTCAGATGCTACACATTCATATTTGTGATATTCCTCAAAACTAAGCTTCAGATCACCTTTCTGTATCAAATAATATTCTGCTAAATACCATAAACAGCAGTCCAAAAGGTGTTTAGGAGGTTCTTTTGAAAACAAATGGAGAAAATCTTCTTTCTGTTTCTCCCAATCTCAGAATTTTCCAAAAATATTGAAGCCATTATATTTTCTAAACCCAAGGTGTACTGAAGCTTCCACAATACCTTTCTATTACCATCTTTCTATTAATCAAAGATTACGGTTTTTTCCAAGTATGTTCCCTAAATCCTTCTTGCCTTTTTTGAGGACTAATAAGTGTCTTCTCTAGTCTTTGCTTTCTTGATCACAATTTTTCAAACATGATAGAGAATGGTCCTGAAACAACCACAAGCCAGTTTCTTGGCATTTTCAGATGCATCCTATTCAGTCCTATGGACTTGCACATGTCTTGTATATTAGCTGACCTAATTAGTACCTAATTTGATCCTTCTGAAACATAAATTTTAAGGNCTTTGGTCCTAAGCAGAGACCTGAATGGCCTGGGAGTGAGCTGCAGACTTTGCCAGTAAAGGCTGAGGAAATGAAGGTATTGAGTCCTTCACACTTCCCTACCACAGGTTCTCTGTTCCTACACTCCCGTCTCTTGGTCACCTATCACACTGTCCCATATTCTCCCCAGTCTTCCTTTAGGTGCTGCTGTGGCTGTAGAAACCTCTCCTGTTGCTCTTGATTCAGCAATCTCAACTCCACCTTTTCTTTGGCCTTCCTAATTCCACTCTGTGTATCCAGGAAACAATTTCTCCTTGTTTGCCTGTCCATGCTTCTGCCTTCCTGACACACCTGTAGTGAGGAGTTTCCTGGGAGCAAAACTGACCCTTAAAGTCTTCCCTTGTTTGCACAATATTCTATAAAATCAGTGTAAGGCCTTTCTATACTAGCAAGGATTTCAGTTTCTGTATTTCTATTTTTTCAGCAGAAATTGCTTTGCAGAAAGACACAAAAAATTCCTTGGCCTTGGAAGGACTTGTGGGGTTTTTTTAAATCTCACTTTGATTACTGTGTTTCAGTAGCAAGGTATTGTAAGACTTTGCAGTCCTGCGTGCAACCCTGGCCATGGTTGCTATGGTAGACTCCAGACAGGTGAAAAAAAGTGTGCATCTTTCTGCCTTCTGGCACAAAATAAGACTGGAAGCATCCTGTCAGGATGACCTTAAAATAATGAAGGACTTTGAGAGAAGTAGGCTGTGCCAACTGCAAAATAATGCAGTATGAGTGTGGGAAGAAGGCCTGGATTTGTATGGTTAATTGAAAAGAAGGATTCAGCTACTGATATGGCTTTTTCTGCAATAGAGTTACATTACTTCCCAAGTGAGCTAATTAAAGCAAGATAAAAGACCAAAAAACCACAAGCACTAAAAGAAGTGCTTGTGTTTCAAAGCAAGGAATTTCTGATTAAAAACAAAACAAAAAAACCCTGAAGATATTAAAAACAAATGAACAAAACCTTTCAAGTGTAGGGAAATCTGTATATTTGTTTTTACACTGTTTTCAAAAATAATGGCTCTATGTTTTACCTTGTGTAAATGAAAGCATAAATAGAACTACAGGGGGTTTTGGCCAATGGAAGATTCTCCTTGTATTTCCAAAAAAAGAGAAAAAAACAGTGGAAAAGCAATCAGAAATCAAGGTCAAATATGCTGCTGGAGAATTAAATATAAAGCACAGGTGATGACTTACATTTACAGTTATTTTATTTTGTGCGTAGAGAAAAAAATAGCCAAGAATATAGAGTAAGTTTTAAAAGATACTACTGATGCAGCAGAAAACTACACCTGCATAAGGAAAGTTCACCAGCACTGAAAGTGGTGCAGGAGAGGTGCCAGAGTCTGCAAAATGAGTGGCTCTTCAGAGGTTTGTGTTTCCAGACTCAGTTAAGGGTAAGTCTAATCTGCTTCAGTCATTACCAGGAAGAGATAGGATGCAAGATAGCCATGACCATGGTAGGTTGGCATCTGATGTAGTTTAGAGCATCCTCAAGGCTGCTGAAGATCAGAGGAATGCAAAGAAAAAAATCTTGCTTTGATCTAAGTTCACTACTGATACATACTCTATCAGTGAATTCAGGACTATGGGAGAAAAAATCTACAATTTAAACAAAAAAAATCTTGAAGTCCTTCTGAATTGCATAACGATGTGCCTGATAAGAATACTGAACTTTCAAATTGGTGACTGGGAATCAAATACTTTTACTATCCATGGGTAGACACATTTGTGGGGTCTTCCACAGACATTGAGGTCGATTGTAGGGAAATGATACTGTTGTTCTTCCTTCATATTTTGTGCATGTGAATGCTCTTCCCTAATGAGGTTTTAGGAGCTTTAGATGAAAGAATTGTTGCTATTTGTATTTATGTGGTGTCAGAAAACCCCAGGCATAGACTGGAAATCATTGCCTAGGTACTGCAGAGGCAGAGAAAAGATAGAGAAAGCACTTTCTTTGTGAATTTATGAGTATGTTGTAACATAAAGGACCATAGATGAAAGCAGTCAGTAAGAAAACCAGCTGAATGCCAAGCAGTGAATGTCCATGGAACAGCACTCTGACTTGTCACAACTGTACATTGGAACATTAGAGATTAAAGAAGTGAGAAAGAGGTAAATAGAGGTATTGAAGAGGCAGTGGGCACAGACAGAAACACATGTTCTGTCTGAATATCATAAAACACGTTTTACTGTGAAGTGTCCAAGTACTGGCACAGGTTGCCCAAGGAGGTTGTGGAGTCTCCATCTTTGGAGATATTCAAAAGCCATCTGGCCATGGGCACACTGCTCTGAGTGACCCTCCTTAAGCAGTGGGGTTGGACAAAATGATCTCTGCAAGTCCCTCCCAGCTTCATCTGCCTGAAGTTGGTGACATCGTAGTGTGGCTATAAATAATTCTTCCTGAGGGCACATCAGAAACAGCAGGAGATACAAAGAGATTTTGTAAGAGCAGGTGCTAGAAAGAACGGAAAAGGTAAAGCAAATGCTGAGTTGATAAGGAGTTATGCAAGTGGGAAAATAATGTTGGTATGGAAAATAAGTGAGGAAGGGAAAGAGATGGGATGAATAAAAGGCTGCTGGTAAATTAGTCAAAAGTGCCAAAGTGTTTAAAAGGTAAGTAAATACAGTGAGGATTGAATGACTCTTGCATCTGGGAGTGCAGTGTTCTCTCACTCTGAGGAGCTGGAAGACTACTGCTGGGACTGGAACTGGTGTAGCTCACAGCTGCTTTCTTGCACAATTTAATAAAAAATATGTTATATTAGTTTAATAACCACATGTTAAAATGAGAGCAGCTGAATGACTTCATTGTTTAAAGCTTCACTAGGAAAGTTAATTCACAGCTAAAAAACCTTAAAGCACAGATTCTGGCATGAACAATATTATTGTCAACATTTTTAACACATTCTGTTAAAGAGAATTATATTCAGTGTGGTTCATAATAACTCCAGAGGATTTATCCAAAGCAAGTTGATTTCCTATTTTCTACTACAGTAGGCAGGCTAGGCTGTGTGCTATCACAAAATATCCCATTAACAGTCTCCCATGATAAGGCTTTGAAAGGCTTTTACACAGAGACAAGGGAGGAATGTGCAAGTCTTTCCTCCTCCCTTGCCCAGTGTGTGTAAGGCCTGTTAGAGACTCTGTGGCAGAGGGCACAGGCTCTGGAGCAGATCCTGCACTGTCACTGTTTTGAGGGGCACTTTATTTGCTGTGGATGGACTGAGTGTGACAAGGGAAAGAGCGTCCTCCTCACCAAGCTGGCACTTGGGATACGTCAGACATAAGTTTTTCTTTACAAGTTAGACTTAACCAAAAGCTGCTGGCTGGTGTAACTTCATAATTGAGAGTCCTCTGAGAAAAATTCTGTCTCACCTCCCTGTGGAGATTCTGGTTGCAGGTACTTGTGTTGGTAATCCCCAGCACACGTTTTGTTCATATTGTTCCCATCTGTATTTGGATATTAGTCTGCTGAGCATAAAAACTCCACAGCTGAAAGAAATAGAAATAAAATCTTCTGCAGGCTACTGAAACTGTTATTATCTTTGGAAAACCTCTACCTCTCTATCTGAGACAGGATAAAAATCTCTTGATCGATGAAAATTGAAATTAAAACTCTGACTGACTCAGCTGTAAAAAATATGATAGAAGACAGATGGTATGAAGATGTGCATGATTATATGCTCAGTGGCAAAATTTTGCTGGAAAGAGAAAGGAAGGAAATCAAAGTGATAGAAATGAAGGAACTGCCCTTGTAGCACTATTTAACAATTTCCCTTCATAATCTCACCTGGCAGTGCCTTTCCAGTATCCGCTCCCAGCCTTTAGTGCCTCATTGCAGCCCCCACATTAAGGGGTTACCATCAATGATAGAGTGGATTGTTCTACCTGAAGGAATAACCTTGAGACAAAGGCAAGTGTGCTTGGTTGTTTAGGGTAAAGCAAAAGTTTGGTTTGCTACCCATAGGAGGGGTGGTGCTTTTGCCTTTTCCTTACTGGGATTGAACTGGAGGGTGAGGCAGAAACCACTAACAGGAACACAGTCAACAGGAGGTGCTTTGTGAGAGGCTGAGCTGACCATGGCACAATAACCCTCTTGCCTCACCTTTAATGCAAGCTCAGGGAAAAATATTTTTAGGGACTGTGAGGTGAAAATTTGGTATTATCTTCTATGTTGAGGCTTAGGTTGAATCAACTGAAGCAGAGCCTGCATCTGTGACCTTCTGGACTTTAGGCAGTCTTTACCTAAATTCTGTATGCTTTTTTAGTTCTATCAGTTTTGAGTAATTTCCTGCATCCTAAACTATTTTTGACCTTTAGTACTACTACTTTTGTTAGTGAAAGTCACATGGGGGGAAAAAAATCCTTTCAAGGAAAAGATTAAAAGATGATGTCTTTTCCTAAGGAAAATCGTTCTGGTTTTTGGAAATTTCATCATTTCTCCTCATGGCATGTATATAGTGTGTTTGAAGTGTGTATCTTAATGGTACATGGCTTATACAGAGCCTAATTTTTGCATGTGTCTTCTAATGATGAAACAGTTAATACAAATTCAAGAGACCCCTTTTTGGAATGTAGCAGTCCAATTAGATAAGCAAGATTTGGGAAGAAACATGTATGACATAGACAGTAAATTTTTGAGACAGGTTTTTTCCCCATAGGAATGCATTGTCCTGTCAAAATGCTGTTAATGTATAGAAAAACTAGGGCAGGGAGGGGGAGTGGAGGGAAGGGGGTTGTTTTGTTGCTTGAATGACAGGTTGTAGTTTCCACTGTTTTCAGCACTGCCATAACTTTTCAACTTCTAAGTATAATCTTTATTTATAAAAAAAGGGTTGGGCAAAGCATAGTGATATATTTTATAGCAGTCTTCATGCAGCTGACCTGCAAATTACAAAATAATTACTTTCCTTTGCTGCTTTATCTCATTCTTTCCATTCCTCATTCCAAAGATGCTCAGAAATACATTGGTTTGTGAGATAACATTTACTTTCAGAAGTGACATTCCAAATAAGTCATCAAGGCAGAAGAAGGTAAAACAAACCAGCTACTCCCAATGCCTTCTTTGTATTTTTTGATTAGGTATTGGAAAAATTCTTCACAGCACC
>VZTT01066004.1:3770-21597 GCA_013400855.1 Buphagus erythrorhynchus
CAACAGGGCAATCTGTTGTTGAAAGGGCACACTGAACCATCAAAAGGGTCCTTGATCAGCAGCGTGGGGGTGTTGAAACATCATGTCCCATTGAAAGACTGTGTAAGGCTCTATATGTTATAAACATCCTAAACAATTTGTTTATGGAGCCAAAACCCGCCATCATCAGGCACTTCTCCAATTCTAGTCAAGCTCAGCTTTCAGAAAAACTGCCTGTGCTGATCAAGGACCCCAAAACCAAACAAATTATGGACCCTTTCCCAATTACAACTTGGGGGAGCAAGTATGCCTGTGTGTTTCCAGTGTCAGGACCATGTAGATTCCCGGAAAAATTGTGAAACCTTACGTTGCGTCACCAGATTCTACACCCACCCAAAACACTAAGAAGCAACAAGAAACTCAATTAAGTCAATCTCGAGCAGCTTGGAGAAGAAGGAAGAGGAAAAAGCTTCATCCTGAGTCGCCTCCCAACAACATGGAGACTAACGACACAGTTTAAGAATATCACACTTTTCTGTTAGTATCATTCTGTTTGTTCTTCCTTAACTTACTTTTAACATGTTCCTCCATCTCTTTTCTCATCTTCTTAAGAAATAAAGAAAGGGGAGATTGGAGTGGGCTTTCTTCACTATTTAAATACTTTTGAAACAGTCTTAAGTTTATTCTTTATTTTACAGACCAACTTGCCTTCTGTGAGTCCCCACCAGGTTTCTGATAGCAGCAAACCATCATCCATTCATCATAATATTCTGGGTGCTCCTTGGCCTTCCACCAGCAGCAATGTGGATTGTCCCTCAGCCAAGACAAAACATCTGGGTCACCTTGGCAAAATTACAAGATAGTCTATGTATGTCCACAGATCATAAATGATCCTTTATCAATGTGCCTGGTGGGAATTCCTTTGACAGCAAACAATTACCCGTATGCAGGTAAGAGGCCCAACCCAGTGGACACCTGGAATGAGTGTACCAAGATTCTCCTGCATGCATCAGAGGAACCCCAAGAATCGGACTTATTGGGGTCCTCCCAGGCTATGTACTGTGTCCAGTTTTACCATAGGAAACCGAATCAACACTGGACACTCAGTGAAATTGGTAGACCTAAGGCTGGAAAAATATAACACACAATAATAAGATGTATACTCTACAAATTGGTGCAATTACACCAGCCCCATTCTTTCTTGGTTCTCATTTCATCCCAAGGGGTTGCCACAGGGGGTGTTCCTTATCTGCAGAGATCGAGTGTGGGCTGGGATCCCCTTGCATCTCCAGGGGCCTGTAGCTTTGGCCAGCTTACCACCCTCACTCCCAACATTACTTTAATAAAAGACTGGAAGCAAAAGAGTGAATTGGCTCAGCAAAAAAACGATCATGTGAAGAATTCAATGGAAATTGCAATAGCCAAATTAACAATTGGAGTAAAAGAAAAAGGGTCGCGGTCTCCATCTTTTTATCCTGGGTAGCTGCAGCTAAGGCCCTCGGTGAGCTTATTCACCTGGGGTGCTGGCTTGGTAAGCAGGCCAACACAACTTCCACTGTCCTCAGTGATCTCTTAGTTGATGAAGAAACTACGAGGCACACGATGCTACATAATAGGGCAGCCATCAATTATTTACTACTTGCCCATGGACATGGATGCCAAGACTTTGAGGGACTTTGTTGCTTCAACTTGTCGTGGCACAGTGAGCCAATACACATTAACATCAGAAAATGAAGGAACAAATAAATTGAGAGAAGAACCCAGGTGGAATTACTGAACTTTCAGAAGAATGGAGGCTGACTGGATGGGCTTTATCTTTTGTAAAAGGGATGTTGGGGATTTTAGTTGTCATAGTCATAGTCTTACTTGTGTTTTCCTGTATAGTTACATGTTTTCAGAAATCCATGGGAGAGGTCTAATAAAAAAAGAAAAGGGAGTTGTGGAGGCCTGTGGGCCTGCTAGGGGACTTCCTGGGGCTATGTCCTGGAAGAATGTCCTCTAGACTTTAACCTCTCCCATGGACTTCTGTGACATGCGGTCAGTCAACCCCAGTGCCACTCCCCCTGTTGGCCCGTTCAACCCCCTGTTAACCATATATGGCCAAGGTTCTAGCAGTTTCTTTGTTCTTTGTACCCTCATTGGTCTGTACCCCTGTGTGTTTACCCTTGTGTTTCCCTGCTGGTCACTGTAATCCTTTTCCTGCCCACACCTTCAGGTGATTGATTGTTGCTGTTGGCTCTGCCCCCTTGTACCAGTATATAATCCTGGACCCTCTACCTCTCCCTGTCTTTTGTCCCTGGACCCTTTCAGTGTGTAGGTGAAATAAACTACCACTGAAAACTTATACAGACCCTTCCTGCCTCTGCCGTTTTAGATAACCAGCTGCTGTGTGTGAGTGTGGTGTTTGCTGTGTGCTTGGTGGAGTGCTCTCCTTGTGGGGATGCTTCAGGAAGGTTGCAGCAACCTACCATCTGCTCGTGCTGCAACACCTCTCCTTCTCTGCAGCCTTGTCTTTTCCCAGGGGTCTTTGTTGGGCTCCAGTAAGCAGAGGTCCTCTTCTGATGATGAGGAAGAGGAGGAAGAGGAATCATCCAACACCACAAATACCCTTTTGTCACACCAGTATTTGTGAATTTGGCTTGCGAGTTTTAAGATAAGCTTTGGGGTAGGCCTCGGTGCTGGTGACCCAGGTGTCGCCATCTTAGAGGCAGGCCCTTCCAGAACTCAGGTGGGTGGGGTTCCGGCCTCATTGGAAGAGGTGTGGCTTTTTACGTTAGTTCTGGTGATGTCAGGAGAGGAGAGGCCCAAGGCGGAAGGTGGAAGGGGCATGCTGTGAGGTGGAGAGGGCAGAGTTGAAGGTGGATTTGGAGGAGGGATCTCCCGACAGACCAATTGACTGGAGGATAGACAATTAGTGATGTCCTTGAAATGGCTGTCAATGTTAAAATGGTGGTCCTTATTAAGACAGCAGTCAGGCTTTATGTTGGTGGACTACTTGTAGTTAGCAGGGCAAAAGGGATGAGGAGAATGTGAAGGTTTGGGTAGGACAGAGCAGGAGAGATCCAAGATGGCCTGTGCACTGCCATCTTGGGCCTCAAGTGGAGGAGTTGGAGGTGGACACAGGGTAGCAGACTCATCAACTGAACCATTACTCCATCTGAGCCCATTACGGGATTATGCTTTACTAGCAGTCTTGGCCCCATACCTATCTGTCATATCTTATCTTGTCTGGGATGGTCCAAGGGGCGAAGATGATAGGAAAAAGGGGTAGCAATCCCAGGTTTTTCCAAATAATTTAATTCTTTTCCTTTTCTTCTGACTTTAGTGTCTCCAAGATTAGCCAAAACATTGGTAGTAATTTTTGGGTGGAGCTATTTCTGTTAGTGGCCAAATTACACAATTTAATGCTTACCAAGTCCCAAAATGCCACTATTGTAAAATTGGGCGCAGTAGCATTAAAAGAATTTTTGAATGTCCATTTAATTATGTTTTTTGGTTCTTGTTTTTGGAATTCCTTTCCCTGGGTCATCAACTTAAAGTTTAAGCGTCCATATACGTCTCTCTGCTTTAATGACGTCTGTGAGCCCATCCTTTCGTAAACTACAAAATTGAATCATCAAACTATACCGCAAACTATATGATGGGGCAGATGAAAGGTTTCCCCTTCTCCTACCTGCTCCGCAGGTCTTCCTGGTGTGCTTTGTCTTCCCATTGTCACCACAGGGAAATTCACTGGGGCCCAACACCTCCCCAGTTGGTTGGGCTGCTCTCCCTCAAACACCCAAGCTGTGGGCTTCAACTGTTCGCTAGGCCTGGCTTGGATCCTCACCTGATCCAAAAACTGAGAAGGGAAATTAGCCTAGTCAGCTTAAGGGACTTCCGCTGACTCCAACAGGTCGCCTGAATATCAGGGGTTCTTGTTCAGGCGCCACCTGTAGCACTCTGGGCCTGGATGGTATGGCCATGTGCTACCTTGGAGTAACTGGCAAAAGTCCGAGGGCGGCAAATAAGAAGAGAGATGGGCATGATTTAGTGACCTGAAAACAAAAGGGACTTTAATAGTCAAAACAATAAACATACAGAAGCCAAACGCAGTATGGGGTGAGATAAAAAGGTGAGTGATACAGAATGTATATAAGCTAGGTTGAGGGCAGAGTCTGAGGGTGAGGGTCCAATGAGGAACAACAATTAGGAATATTAAAATTAATGCAGCAAACATGAACCAATAACAACAGGGGAAACAGAGAACTTGCAAGAAACATTAACATACAAACTCCCATGGGGCAATGTGGATGAGTATCTACTCACAATAGGTAAGGGGATTTTTCCCATGGCTTTAGGCAAAAGCCAAAAGCCTTCCTCTTGCTCAACCCCAACACAGTACCTTGCTCAAGTTACTCCCATGCCTCCGGCTGAGAACAGTAGGCGCTGCAGAAATTTTAAAAAAGTGGGTTCACAGAATTCGATAAAGAGAAACCAAGATTCACCTACATAAAGAGATGATAGATAAGCTGGGCTTTTAAAACGTATAAAAAGAAAAGAGACATCCACACAAAAAAAGATGAGGAGAAATTATTAGTCTTAATAAATGCAAGATATCATGACTGCTCTCATGTCTGAAAAACAAATACATTACAGGCTCAGAAAATATATTTCATGTCCAGTCACTGTAGATGATACATCTGTCTGCTAGAGATGGTAGACTAACTGACCATGGCAAATCCAAAGACGTTATGTAAATGACTGAAGAAACAGAGATGTGATGAGCGGTCAGAGAATGGAAAAGAGACTGGAAAGTCTGGAAAACCAGGGAAGGCGCAACTTTGAGGAGTACAGGTAATGGAAGAAAGTGAGAAAAAGGCAGCTTTTGGAACCGGATAACAACCAGGATATGAAGCATATGAGATATGCCTCTCTTCATTCTGGTCAAACCACTGTTGCATTGCGTTATTTTACTGCTGTTTTCCTTTGTTTAATGGTTTGTTCTGTTGTTTGTACCCCCCCCCCTTGTTATAGTTCAGTTGCCCTAATTCCCGCCTTTCCCTAATCAGTCAACCGTAGTCCCAACCCACTTTCCAGACTGTTCCCTGTCCTTCTCCCTAATCCCCTCCCAAGCCTATGCCAATCCCTCCTAGTCCGTCCTATTCTTCCAGGATTTTCTGTATCAGTCATCCCCTTCTTGGTATATGATTTTTTGTTACATATGTTTCCCCGCCTATGTTTCCCCCTATTGGTTGTATGTATAATTAGTCCTGCCTTATGTTACACCCCTAAGTTGTAGCGATTGGTTGCTGTATTGTACCCTCCCTTGTGGGAGGTCCCCTAGTTAAGTTGCTGCACGCTTGTGTTCCTTGCCTTTTGTGGTTCCCTTCCCTTCGATCCCAGTTGTCCTCCCTCCCGCTTCCCTAATAAACCTTCCCTGGAACCTCAAAAGGACTCTCTCTCAATCCTTTGCTCCTCTCTGGACGTGTGCACAGCCGTAAGGGTTCAGAGCCCTTCCCACATTCTGGGTTCCCCGGGATCCTGGAAGTGGGCCACTCTCGGCGCTGGTCTCACCTCCAGGGCTAGCTGGGCGAGTCAGAGCAGGGTGGAGGAGGCGAGCTGCATCAAACCACTTGCAAGCAAGGTTGGAAGTAAAGAAGAAGAGAATGGCAGTTCCTGGAAGAGGTGTCCATGTGCAGATCAATAAAAATGCTTTTGGTTCTTGAATCAAGGTAAACAGAGTAATCGAAGTAAATGGTCACTGTTACTGATATTGATTGGTGTCTGGTTTTTTGACTGAAAATTACACTGCTAATTCATTTTTGTTTAATTTTGAAATCAAGTTCTTCTAGCTTGCCCTGGTTGGGGATATTCTTCATGCTGTAGATTGAGTTATGCCAATAGCTGAATCACAGGCTTGTAGCAATTCGCTAAAGAGGGAAAATCACTGCACCAACCCCAAAGTAAGCAAAGGGTGTTTCTTTTTCTATCCAGAGGGGAAGTGGTGAGCACAGTATTAGATGAATTGCAGTCCTCCATTTCTGACATTGAAATCAGCTATACAATCAGTTGTCCATACAATCAAATAAACCTAGAGTTTAAGCATCAGCCTGACTAGAACACTTAAACTGAATAAGAAACAAATTTCATGAATTATTATATCTACATATTTATATGTAGAGATATATCCTTCATAATTTCTAAAGAAAAAGTAGGATTCATTTTGCAAAGGTTCACATGCTAAATTTCAGGCATCTGAGTACTGTTGAGTTGGATGATCGTTCTCACACGTGGTACTTGAAGGGTCTGAATTTGTAGTTAGATTCTACAGCACATTGGGCCTATTAAAGTAATTGAGCCTATTACTAGTAACACTGACTTTATTACTTTTTTTGCAGAAATGCACTCTGATTTCCTAAACTTTAAAATAAACAGTCTGTACAGGAACCTCTTACTATTCTCCAAACTGTGGGGCAATTTGCCAAGAGAACAGCACTATGACCTCTGTGTGTGATTGATACCAACAAGCAGAACAGAATATTGCCAGTATCCAGACAAAGGCAGAGTATAAGCTCGGAGTATAAACTGAGCACTTTTTTACACAACTTTCAGTATGTCTCAAGGAGGTAAAACAAACAAAATAATCAAATATTATAAACCACATTCTTAGAGCAGTGGTGTTGCAACATGCTAAAGTAGCACAAAATCTCCAAAATGCTCTCTGGTGTTCTCTCTCTTTGACTCTATATAGGGACTTTGGGTCTCTAGATACTCTCAACAACATCCTACTTAAATATCCTTGAATAGTTGTGCAATGAAAACCTCTCTTTAGAAAACTTGGGAACAAATACAGGGGGGACTTTTTAGCAATTCCTTGAGCTACATAAGTGAGTCAGAGGATCCCAGTCCTCTCTTGACTTGAGACAGCAGGAACATTCTATTTTAGTAGATTCAGGCTACATCTATGCTCTATTTAGGAATTGGTTCCGGCTCTTTCTCAATGTGACTGGGAGTAAATTTCAGGATTTGGCAGGGTCCAGTGCTCTGGAACCTCAGAGGAGATGAGGCTGCATTGTTATGCACTCCTTGGTATGGCTTGCTGCCAGCTAGGACAGACAGTGTGAGCTGTAACCCAGTGCTGTCAAGGTACAAACACTGTAGTGCATCTCTTTGGGATGTTGTGCAGCTGAAGGACTCTGCAAGCATGCCCCACAGCTTGCTGAGGCCAGGATGTGTGTTTCACAGAGGCCTTGTGGTCACACTGCATCAATGATCAAGGAAGAAATAACAAGATTTTATTCAAAGATTTAGCTAATTGCTGCTCTATTTTGGAAATACAGTATTTGTTTATGTTACAGGACATTGTAATTTAAGGCTTACCTTCTGTGAATTTACTCTAGGACTGTTTTCCAGTACTTTATCCCAGAGTATAAATCCAGTGTGCTAGTGCTCTTTTCCCAGAAAAGAGGTATATCCTTCTGGCATTGTTTGACCCATTTCAAATGAACAAAGTACTCTTATTTTGGAATAAGGCTGGACTGTCTTACAGTTTTTCAAGAACAGCTAATTTTTTCTGAATTCAGTATCTATTTGGGAGACAACTTTCAAATGTAGGCAGTCTGGTTAGGTATTTCAGAGGTGTAAGGAAAATGATACCTGTTCTGAGGAGTGATGCCCTAATTGTTGTGCCAACTTCTACCTGCACTCAGGTTATACGAAGCTTGACAACCTCTGGGGATGTTGCAAGTTCCCACATGGGAGCAACCTGAGCTTTCTGGCCATTGAAGGGAATACTGTGACAACACTGATAATCCAATATCCAGTTATCTTCATTCCACTTTGATTTGCACAAAACAAAAACAAATTAACAACATATAAATACACAGAAATATCCAAGAAGCATTTTCACTAAGAATACAGTATAAGACTTCATGGATTTCAGTGCATATTGCCATAACCATTGAAATTCTGTGGATGTGTTTCAAACATTCCAAGACCTTCGTTTCTCCTGGTGTATGCAACTCTGTGCTCAAATATGGGGTAAATTTATATGCCCGGAAATTGATTAGAATTAGGAGAGGATTCTGGCATATAGCTGCACTTCTGAGAGCAGGATATCACATGGTCCAGCTGCAGCACAATCATCTGTTCAGCAAATGACAAATCAGGCCAATGAATTTAATCTGATGCACAGACTAGAGAGCAGGAAGGAAATTTCTGTGCTGGAATGCTTGGAGACCAGAGATGCGAGGAAGGTACCACTGGGGGAGAAGTAAGACCAGGAGCTGGCTCAGAATATTAGGCTTGAGGACATCACTCAGGTGGCATTAGTGCTCCCAGAGACAGTAGGCTTCTTGTGCAAGGACAGCCAGAAATACTGCAAGGGAGAATATTGTTAGCCCATTCAGTGGGCTAACAGGTGATTCATAAACCTTCTGATGCAAAGTCCTGCCTCCAGTAGGGAGCACTCTGTGCACGTGTGCAGGACAGGTTTGGGAGCAGCTCTGCAAAGGGGACCTGAGATCCTGGTAGACCAGGGAACCTGGATTCAATAGTGTGCCCACACAGTGATGAAGGCTACATTGAGGACAAGTGCTCAATTCCCCTCTGCCCAGGACTTGTAGGTCTGAATCTGGAGCAGGGTGTCCAGTTTTAAGCCTGCACTATTTGAGATACAGACCAGAGAGGATCCAGCAAAGGGTCACTAAGACATTTAAGAGGCTGGAGGAAGGAATCCTAAGAGACTGGCAATCCAGGAACCAGTAATGCCCAGACTGGTATATGTGAATAGCTGCTCAGCACAGACACGGTAATGCTGGAGCAGGAGTGAGCTAGTGCAGGAGATACCTAATCTCACTTGTTCTTAAATGTTCCCCTTATCCAAACCCATCATGTTTTGTTGTTTGCTAGGTCTCTGCTCTATGCCTACTACCTTCATTCTTGATTGCAGTTTCATCCTCTAAAGACAAGTGAGGGTAGCTTTTGTTCAGACATCCTCTGAAGTTCAAGCACAGGCTCTAGCTATAATATCATCTTCTGTAACTGAACAAAGAATGTTATTTCTCTACTCATGTATTTGAGGGAAGTAATTTATCCAGAACCACTAGTGCTAGAGTGGCATGAAAAACAGACTAAATCACAGACATCCAGCACTTTGCAATAATGCCAGCAATTATTTCCAATACGCCTTCCTGACAGCGACTCCATCTATTTGTTTTATCTGCGATATTCATGCTACCATACGAAGTGATACTGTCAATACCCACCAGATTAAGAGGCAGCATATTCCCCATCTATCAGCCTTTCTGTAACTGCACCTGCTTCCTGCATCTCTGAGCAGGGAATGCAATTAATTGGAGCAATTTTGGCGAAGAGTGTAGGCAAAGTGTCTGGATAGCATCAGTGCTGATGCAGATCAGCAATGCCATCCTACAGGACACAAAGCTTCCCTCTGAAGCTGCAGCTAGAAGGATCCTAACATTCCTGCTTAGATCCAGGGCTGCTGCATTGTCATCATAACCTGCAAGACATCTCACCAGTGGCAGTGTGCTGCCTCTGTCCTGAGAGTCTGACAGTGCCTCAAGGCACTGCTCTGGAGCTGGCAGCAGGCATTTTTGTGATTCAAAGTTTCAAAGATTTGAAAATCAGCATCCCCACAGACACTTTCTTTTTTGGAAACCTGCTCAGGTGAAGCCTCAGTAACTGAGTTTTCTTATAAATCACATCTATTTTTAACCTTTTATTTTGTGACCACTCTTTAGATAAACATCCTGCCTCAGTGGGCAGGAAAGCCATTTTTTTTCTAATGCTGTTGGAATTCTTCATCCCTAGGAAAGCAGGATTCCTGGGATCCAGATCCTGGTTTGATTTTTCACAAACACATCACAGTTGCATCTACTCTGATAAATAGAAAACCAATTAGGTTTTTTTTAAATTGGTTTCCTTTTTACATTAAAAAGTTTTAAGACACACTTAAGTCATGTTCTAATATTCCATACCCAACGATTTTTGAATTTCTAACAATGACATTCCCAAGCTTAAATGATTTCTATGCTTCTAAATTCAGCAGACTCAGGAATTTAAATAGTAGGAAATGTCAAATCTAAAAGGCAGTGCATCTCTGCAACTATTTGCTGTATGTATGCTCAACAAGCTGGTTGCCTCTTCCACAGCACATCTCTGTGCACCTCAGCTGCTCCTCTGGACAGTGCACATGCTCATCTTCCTTGCCTGTGCTGATCCACCATGGCATTTAATCATGGAGCTCTGTGACTGCACAGACTTCTCATTCCCACTGTTTGTTTTCTGGACTGCACCCTTAAAACTTGTAATTCGGAAAGGTATAGTAGCTTTAAGTTAATCTAGCTGATTTCTTTAAGAAAAATTATGTACTCTACATTATCCTAACCTTTTGAAATGACAGTGAGTTATCTTAATTAAACTGGTAACATACAATAACCTTGTTCATTAATGGCTATTGATGACAATAGTAATTTGTTATGACAGTGTGATTGCAGTGTGTGAGCACAGGTGCACATGTGTAGAGGGCTTAACACACATAAGAAGACTCTAAATATCACTCTTTTAAAAATTATTTATTCCTTATGAAGAAAGTAGAAAGAGGATCTCCCACAACCCCCCCATATTCGTAGTAGCTAACACAGAATCAGATTGCTGTGTTCAATCCCCTACATATACACCACTATGAAATTAATGTGATTAGGACAAAAATCACATACACCCAGTCACAAAGCACGGAATATTACTCCAAACACTCATAAATCCATTGTGTCTGCTCTATTTTAAAGGGCAAAACACACATTCACTATTGAAAAAAAAAAAAGGATAACCCACAGAATTTTCATTGTATATATATATATGTATATATACTCCTTTGGATTTTCCCTTGAAACACATAAAAATGTGTAAGAATGATGAATTAATTGCACATAAAGATTAAAAAAAAGAGATACTTTCTAGTTCATTAAAAAATCCCAAACATCTTCTTCAATGCAATGTTTCTGACATGGCTGTGTTCATCATCACTCAAATATCCCAGACTGAGGGCAGTTACAACTGAATGTGTGTCATGCAATCATTTATCTAGGTACCAAAAAAAAAAACAACTGTGAAACACCTGAATTTCCATGAAGATAGGAGAAAAGAAAAAAAAAAAAAAAGCCTAGAATAAAGCAAATAAATGCCCAGGCAAAAAATCCAAGCGAAGTTTCTCAACATTCACACAGTAATAAAAACATGAAAAGGTAGAAGACTACGACCATCTCCAAAGACATCAATATGGAAAACACAATTACAGCTTTAAAATGTTGCTTTGCTTTTCATAAAACTACTTGCAACTGTGTAGAAAATTTCAAGACAGGTATAATTCACATCTGCAAATGGCCACAACTATTTGGAAAACTTGATAGTCTGTGTGTGCAATAAAGTCCTGAATGATCCTATTTAACGTTTGTTTGTGGCGTCAGAAGCATATCCAGTTCAAGCTAATGACTTCAGTGCAACAAAAGCAAAAGATGCTGAAGTCTGTCATGATTGTAAAAGTAAGATCACAACAAAGAAACAACAATTCGTGCACAGCAGTGTTTGTTTGCTTCTAAGAAATTTGGTCCGGGTTGAAAATCCCCCCTGCTGTTTTTTATCTAGGCATTTTTTTCTAGAAAAATACAGGGGAACTCACTTTTCTAAATCAAGAGTTACTGTCTTTCTGTCAACCTCCTACTGTACAACCTACAGTATGTTTTCTTTGATCAGGAAGTGTTGCTGTAAAGGTCTCAACTGCATATATTTACTAAATGTGTAATAAGGCTGTGCTGATTAACTAATGTAGTGTTACATATATATTTACAGAAGATGTTAGACCGCCAGATGTATTGGAAAATATTGTACTCTAAAGGCTTCTGGTTGAAAAGAGAGAAAACCAACAAAACAAAACACAGATTGTCCCTCCAAATCACTTCTTCACTGCAGCTGGAATCCAGGCAATCCTATTTGTACATCTAATTCAGAACTATAGTTTGAAAAATGTTAAGGATTTAAGAACGTGCAGTGAAATATATGCAGGTTTGCCTTTTAGTTTTCCCTTCTGACAGTACTCTGGCAGGAAGGACAAAATTTTTACTTCAACTGAAATGGAAAACACAAAAGGCTTTATACAGTGCAACAATGCCTAATTCTATTACTGAGCACTTTTACAATTTGCTTCTTCCAAGAGCCACTCAATTCCACTTAGCAATCCATCTAAAGTTGCAGCTACAGTGTCCTGCATCTGTGAAAATAACATTTAAAAAAAAAGTTAATGTATTAGAGGTAACAGCTAACAGGATCTAACAGGATTTTAATATCACTCTGTGTCTATCTGTAAAGTCAGAAATACTGATATCAAATATAAATTTTTATCACTAGTGTAAAGGTCCCTTAGACAAAAAAGGTTTTATAAGATTAAGAAAACAAACAAAAATACTGTGTCTCAATAAAAATATTAAAAAGAAACAAAAAATCGTGACTCGGGAAATTTTATATTTAAATGAACTGAAACTTCCTTACTCCCTTCAAGATCATATTTTGTCCTTCCTGACTTTCTAGCTCCATCTGAAGTCTCTTGAGTGCTTTTGGGCAAGTCACTTAGCTTCTTGTGTTCAGACAGGCTAATGATTCATCTTAGAGGACCAGAGAAATAAAATCCTTCACTTAAATGGAAAGTTCATGTTCTAGTATTGAAAGCTGCATACTTGCTTAGGTAGGTATAGTTAAGGAACCTGAGAGTCTAAATTAAATTTAGAGAGAAACAGAAAATTTAGGTTTAAGAGCAAGTACCATCCAGGGCTGATGCAGCAGATTTAGTTGCAACTGATGTGCCACATAAACACACGGAATTCTTCTCACACCAGCATGAGACACACAGGACAAAAACAGCAGAGGTCTGTTCGGAGGCCCAAGGGCTGGATCAATCATTGCCAAAATACGAGCCAGCTCCTCCTGACGATCATGTTCTAAGAAACAATTTTTAATGTATGAGTCTTAAGTATATACAAATACAAGATATTTTTTTGTTTGTTTTTTGTTTTTTTTTAATTTCAGATATGATGAGACAGACGGCTGAAGGGTCAAATGATCTTGGTTCTGCTTTGTCACAAGACTTACTCATCTGCCCTTATGTTACATAGATATTGATGACATTTAGATATTTAGTTATTTAAGTATCTCCATAGATTCTACAGGCAGCCTATTTCAGTCCTAACATCAGAGTGTTTTCTGAGAATGTCAGAGATCAAAATTAAAACAAGCCATTCAGAAATACTCATAAGCTGCACAGTCAGCAGCTCTTCCCTACTGAATGCACTTTTCTCTTAGTGTATGCCTACAAAGCTTTTTGCCTGTCTCTTTTCTGAGCTAGCCCTTTTCCTCCATTCAAAGCTGATGAATGTAAAGACTATTACCATAATTGTTATTTGGATTATCATCTTTCAGGACTAAACTGATTTAGACTAATAGTGTTTTTTACTGTTTTCCTGGTGAAGGTTATTTCCAGACTATTACAGCATGAACAATGTATTTTCAAGTTTCTCCTATGCATACCCAGGGTTTCTGTTTGTTTTTTTGTTTTGTGTTTTAATCCAGATCATTTCCCACATGTAATTTAGATAGCTACCGTATCAGTATGTGCCATAAACAAAACAAAGGATCATAACCCATAACAGGTTGATGAGCATCTAGGATAGGAGACTTCTTCAACAGGACAAGCCATGAATAGCAGATTTTGAAAGGATCAGAACATGGATTTTCATGTATTGCGTATTCTTTGTAATCTGACACTCTAGTTATTCAGAAAATATAGAGAAACCCCGTACCTCTATGAGCTTCTGCATTAGCAACATAAATGAATCCATCAACTACTTCGCACACCTTCTTCACTTGAGCTATTACACTGTAGTGCGTGGCTTGTTGATTTCCTACTGTGCTGTTCTCTTGGTAAAACATCTTATTCACAGCAACAGCTTGCTCCTCCCTTGCTCTCCTCCTTTCCACACTGAAAGATATTTCAGTAGTTAACTGAGAATGCCAAATGAGTAGTTAACTGAGAATGCCAAAACTGAATCTTGAAAGTCTAGGCAGCGCAGGAAAGGGAAAGGAAAATGAGCTGAGCCAGAAAAATAGTTTCATTTCTCCCTGTCTCCTCCTGCCCTCCTTTCTTTCTGAGTTCACATACAGAGGTGGTTAGCAATCTGCAAGATGCATACGAAAATACACTTCAGGATGAGTTTATAGAGTGTTTCAAAAGCAACTCAACCAAGATACAAAGAGGGATAGAAGCATCTGTAATGTACCTGTTGTACACCTTTGGTACGTACACTGTTCAGAAAAGCTTTATTACTTCCATGTGAAAACTTAGTGGTTGAAAAAAGAAAGGAAAAGCAAAGGCATGCATTGAAACTTCAATTTATAAGGGATATCCATGCATGAGAAAATGCACATGAAAATCGCATGACATGAGTATGAAGAAGAGTCTGAAATAAATGAGAAACTGTACTTTTTATTAGGTGGAGAACAGATCTTATCTTACCTCGTGGTGGAATACAGTGTCACAATATTGAATTTTTGATTGTTGTTAAACTGAAAACTGACTCCTGATCCAATTCCTACAGGGAAAAAAAAAATCTATGAGAATACAGCTGTTTGGCTACTGAATACAATTAAGTGGGAGTTCAAAAATTCCAGTGTTGTCACAAAATGAATATATTCAAACCTAGATATTGCTGTTAGGGGTAGCAGATTTACTATTTTACAATTAAACTTTATACATGGTCCAATTGATCAGACTTTTAATTTAATAAAAAATCAAGTCAATGACATTAAAACCATTTCCATGTTTCTGATTATTAGACTTGAATGTAGAAATCTCAATCAGAAAGGAGCCAGACTTGTGTTTATTAGCTGAAACTGGCATAGAAAAGGCTCCAGTCTGCTTATGACAAGTTGCATTGAAAAAAACATATGGGAGAAATAAAAAACTCACTAAAAATCATTGTCATGCTTCCTAGAAATACAATTTAATTATTCAAGTTCTGCTGTGCTGAAAAAACCATTAGTTAAAAAGCAACACATTTTTGTCTCTAGCTTGGACTGAAGTCAGATTAGACTTTCAAAGCTACTCTTCTAAACATCAAAAAAAATCCCTCACCGGTTCCTGTAACTCTTCTAAGTAAAATTTACATAATTTGATATCAGAATACTGAATCATATAAGGATCAGCCTTGAGTTCCTGTGTAAAATCACAAATATGTTTTTTAACCACTTACTGCAAGCAGTACTGAAAGAAAGGCCTGTCTGCATTTATCGATTACAACAGCAGCAGTAACATGGAATTTTGGATGAAAATAGAAGTACAAGGAGCAAAATTACTCTTCTGACAATGTCCAAATTTAATCGTAAATTCATTGAAGCTATTAGTTTGTCCCAAATGTTCACTGCATTTATCCTTCTGAACAAATCAGAGAGAAAATGGTTTGTTTTTACCATGATTCTACAGAGTTTTAAGGACACAAAAAAAATCATTCATTTTCTTAATTTCTTCCTTGCAATTTTTTTGTGTTGTATCTGTTTACAAAATAAGAAGGCCAAAAGCCAAAACCATCATTACCATGAATTTGTCTATGAGGTAGGCCAGCTACCAGCAGAATTTCTGGGCATGTCATCATCTTTTGTACTAAAGAGTTGTCCAGCTCTTCCAAACCTGGCCCAAACATAGCAAAGCGAGGTTCTGCCTGAGTGACCAGTGATTGCAAAAAGGAAGTCACAGCCCCATACCGGGGACGGCTTGATTTCAAACTTCTTCTACCCTGAGGACAGCTCCTTTTATATCTGTGTAAAATAGATGCAACTAGAAATTAAACACAAAATACAAAAGAGGTATTAATCAAACAAATTAACTTAGGTCCCGCACTTCTTACGCTTTGCTACTGCTACAACTCAAAGCATAGGTCAAAAATTACCAAGTTCCAGCCTGATGGTTTCAAGCACCAGTACAAAGCAGGCAAAATCATCAGTTCTTCTGAAGTCCAAATACTGACTTTTTGGACTATAGTACACTTCTATCTACAGATTTTTCAGTTTATTTAAAAAGAAAATAAAAATAATGAATCCCCCATCCTCACTGAATACACAGTATAGACAAAATAACATCACAGCAGAAGAGTCACATTAAAAATAAAATTTTAAAAAAGAGCCTCATGAGTGCATTTTAAACCTTAATTAGACCACTTTTGTGTTTATAACAAGTAACCAGCTGAAAAGAACCATTTTCCCTGTAAGTACAGAGTATGCAAGCTGTGGAAGGAGACAAGTGTTGTCTGCAAACATATATGCTTGTTTGGTGCAGATGCTAGAAGGCGTGAAAAGACTGGTAATTGAGAAGAAAAACAGTCATACAGACATTCTAGAGCAGCAGCTTCAATCTACTTCTGGAGTCATGGCAGGCTGCTGCTGGACAAACCTCCTCAAGGAAAGATCAAATTGGGCTCCTTTATACCCACACTGAAATGTTTCAGCTGAGATCAGCAAAACTGCCAAGTGCACACAGACACAATGGAAATCAGCGACAGGTGGTTTCAAATACGTGATTCAGACCTAAACAGATTTAAATCCAATTTCAAAATCAGTATATATTGTGCAGGTCAAATTCTGGGTGTACTGTTCCCATCTGTTAAGAGGGGATGAAGGGCATAGAGATTGCAGAAGTTAGTGTATTTACCACAAAGCAACGCGTTAAGGACCACCTTTGGAAAATGAAACTGCAAATAAGTCAAAAATTCCAAACAAATCCACAGACCACTATTGCAAACTAAGGGAACTGAATGAAGTTTAGAAAAGAAATCACCACAAAATAATCTACTTGTTTTAAGGGTTCTTCTCAGTCATCCAAACATATTTATTGTGTTGCTATGCTTTTCAACTATACTAGCTGAAACCAGTTTTGTCTTACAGCCTTTGACAATCACAGCTAAAACAATACAACTTGTTATTTTGTGCCCACTGTGTGCAGTTTTTTATTATTATATTAATCTTATTCCAAATAAGATGAAAAAAATGAAGAGTAATTTCACTTGCTGTAGTTTGAAGACTTCTTGGAACTTTTTATGAATTTGCTGTGGCACTGAGAGCAAACACTTCTTTATCAATATCAACAGTATGCAGTATTTCTGTGCCACAGTAGACACACAGTTTACAAATAGCTTTATTTTTTTAATAGCGTAAGTGTTGTCTTTTTTGCAATGTTTTACATTCTTGTTGAGTTCCAAACAGGAAGAGTTGACCAGACCATGGAGCAACAGGAAATTGTATTTCTAAAATAAACAATGGATTTGAGACACATCAAAATTTAAACAGCAGCTTACAGCAGAGCTTTGGTTCTGTAAATACGAAATATGCCTGTGGGCTGAATATTACTGCTGTAGGCACACTTGAAGTCATGTAAGAGAATATGGAGATACTTACACTGCCATGTAATCATACAGTGCATTGTCGCTGACCTCTGAAAAGGCTTTACTAAAAATCTCCTCATCTGGAAGTGATTTCCAATCAACAGATGTCCAAGAGGGGAGATCCCGCAGGAGAAAATACCTCCACAGCAATGGGTCTTGCACAGTTGCCCTCCAGTAACAACTCGTGCTTCCTAAGCGGCACAAATCTTGGGGCGAGAGGAAGGACATGATTCTCAGCTGCACGTCGATCTGAAAACCATTGAGAGCAGCGCTTTAGCGACTCATGGATTCAGCAGTGCAGAAGGACGGGCGGGACACAGCGCTTTGCCCCCCTCCCCACCCATCCCCGCCCCGCCCCGCCCTGTGCG